>CM040241.1:26501371-26534064 GCA_022545495.1 Chrysanthemum lavandulifolium | reverse complement strand
AATTGGTTTCGGTTTTTGGTTTCGGTTCTTTGGTTTTTCGGTTTAGGTTCGGTTTTCGGTTTTGCACACCCTAGTACTTGTTAGCCAATCCAGTCACTTATTTATAGGAAGTGGGAAAAAGAGAGAAAACTTAATACAACTCCATTGGTAAAACTCACTTGACACATATGAGTGTGAATTTTATTTTGTAAAAATTATGTGAGAGTGGCATTTCTCTAATGAATCAAAAATGATCTTAATATACTGAATGGTTATTCGCGCGTTTATAATCTAATATCCAACAATTTTATTGATTTATAATAAAATGTTATGCGAAAAATAGTTACGACATCAATCAACAAAATAAATATTATCTTACAAACATATATAATAAAATAAAAACGTCATTACGAAATATGATATGATATAGGCACATAACATACACACAAGTTTGCCAAAAATAGTATGCTAAACAAAATATGGTTTCAGCTGTTAATGTGAAATTAAGATTCTGTAATTCTAGAAGTTTTGTGCTTTCTGTTATTTTGTTGCTTTAATAATAATTCGTTAATTATGGAAACTATATCAAAAATATAGAAAAGGTAATATTTGTGAATTGTCAACAGTTAAACATAGAGTTTATGCTTTATAAATAGTATAATATTATAAACATTAATTATCTTTTTTAGATAATATTATCACATATAAAATAATCAATTACATAAATGACTAACAATTCTAAATAAAAGGTTTTGTTAACAATAATTCTACGAGTTGTGATTAAGATTATCATAGTTAAAAATTAAACAATTAATTAACATGAAACATTTTATGTATGACAACATGTTTTATAATTATAATCATTACATATGCATAAATATAAAAATAATAAATTTATTAAATACTATTTTTTCATAATTATTAAGCTTTGAATTATCGTTAACAAAACCTTTAAATAAAATAAAAAATTATAATAAGATTTCATATACTCAGTAACTTAGAAAGACATTAGGGGGGAGGGAGTGGTGATCGGGTAGGGGATCGGGTACCCTTACCCGATCGGTAACACCATTCCGCCTTGATCGGGTAGCGCAATCGGTGAAGCAATTCGGGTTCCAAGCCCGAGCGGTGAAATGAGAAAGTTTTCAAAAAATTCGAACGTTGGGGGATGGGAACTAGCCGTTGGCAGGTGGTATACAATAATTAAAAAAAATATATATATATAAAAAAAATAATAGTAAATAAATAAAAAATCCCTTCAAAACCCAACATCACAAACTCATTTTTTCACAAAAAAAACACACACTAATCTCTCAAAAACACAAAACCATGGATCCAAGAAGAGGTAAAAAAAACTTTCACCTCGCGTTAAGGTCGGTCTCAACCCGCTCAACCGCAACCACAACAAACTCGCTTCCAAACCAATTCTATTCTCAATCATCTCCGAATCAATTTTACGTTCCACAACCCCCATCTCCACATCAATTTTACCAATATAATATGGGTCCTCCTCAAATGAATCTACAACTCTACAACATCACTCATACAAGCGAGTTCTCCCCGTTCGAAACAATGACGAAGACGTAGAGTACGTGCCTGAAACACAACACCTACCAAAAGAAGAAGACGAAGATGAGGACGTTAAAGAAGTATATCCGAGAGGGAAGAAAAAAGCCTTTGGCGGGAGGAGGCCCCGTGAAGTTTGGTCGCCGGCACAAGAGGAGGCTTTGGCGAAAGCATGGATTCAAATCTCCGAATGTGGTGTTGTCGGTAATGAACAAAAGTCCGACGACAATGTTTTAAAAACCGGGTTTTTAATCGACCCGGTCGAGTCACCGGGCACCGGTTCGACCGGTTCGACCACCGGGTCAACCCGGTTTTTCATTTATTATTTTTTTATTTCTTTCAACCGGGTCAACCGGTTCGACCGCCGGTCTACACAGGTCAATCGGTTTTATAAAAAATTTGAATAAAAATCAAACCGGTCGGGTTTCATGACCGGTTGACCGGTCACTCAAAACCGTGAGTCTAACGGTTAACCGGTTTAGAAACCCGGTTTTTGACCTGCTTTTGTTAGATGCGGGCCAGCCAGTTGAGCCGCCGGGTCAATTCGAGTTTGAAAACATTGTCCACGGTTTTGAAACGGATTCTCGAGCATTACAAGGCAACTTTGAGTTCGACTTCACGAACTTTTCATGCGTTGAATACCAAGTGGAAAACAATGAACACGGTCGTGGGTATTTTCAACTACTACTACTCCAAGCAGTCAAGCTATACTTTTATTTTACATAATCTATACTTTATTATTTACAATTACATTATTTTGTTTAAGCTATACTTTTTATTATTTTGTATATAATGTAGAAACGTCTAAGGTTAGTGGGTCAACGACTTGGGCGCCATGGTGAAAGCGAGGACGGATTACTATCTGAAAAAAAAGACAATTTGCTCATAGCTTGGCGTGGGAGGTTGTCGAGGTCATGACAAATGGACGGAGCAAGAATATTTTCAAGATATTGGCGGTCGACAAGCAATTCTTCAAAAGGAAGTCGGGGGTATGAATCGTGAAGACACCATTCCCGGCATGAACGAAGCCCCACCCTCCACTTGAATCAAGAAAGATGAAAAAGAAGCAAGCCCATCCTCCTCGATTGCCTCAGTATTGCGGATGAAATCAACTCCTACACACAAAAGAAGACACAATATCCGGAAGAAAACGCTAGAAGGATGCGTTGGCGAAACAATTGTTGGCTACACAACTCGAGGGCGAAGTTCAAGAATACACAACGGAGATGAAGTTTTTTGAGTCGCGATGACCACATTCGCGATCCCGCTTATGTTGGAATTCGTTCTACCAAAACGTGAATCTGCCAAACACGGATGGGATTGCAATTTTTAAGTTTTGTTTCAATTTTTTTAATTTCAACTTATGTAATGTTTTTTTTAAGTTGTAGTTTTAATTTTTAAGTTGTAGTTTTTTAAGTATTATGTAATGTTTTTATTTTTAATGAAATGGTATGTTTTTATTTTAATATTGTATGTGATTTTATGTAAAAAAAAAAAAAAAAAAAAAAAAAAAATTGGGTCTTGCTAGCACACCCTCTAACCTCGGATAGTGTTATGGTAGAATTGGGTAGTTTTGAGTTGAAGGGTTTTATTGGATAGAGGTGATGTGTCGGCTTAAGATATTAGTGGCATCACCACTCCCTTAATTGACATGGGTGTTATGGCATATTTTGATAATGGGACACTCAATTGATAATGTGATACGATATGATGACCTACTCTCAATTTCTATAATACCAATAATTATGTTTTCTTGCTAGATTTTGTTTATTTAATCTTTCTACCAATTCAACCCTTTGACATTCAGCAAATTACAATTATACATCCCTAGTACCCTAACTTTTGACAAGTGGTTAATCACATAACTGCCTCTTATCTATGTTTTTACAATTTTAGCAAGTCGAATTAGTACATGCACGTCATAGTTACCTTAATTAGTTATCCTTTAACTTACAATCAATTGCAAACTACTTGTACTAATATACCACATGTAAAACTTCTATACCGACTATACGCTTCTTCGCCCTGACCTAAAGACACACTTTTTCATCATCGAGTGTTTGCGGTTTTCTAGTTTCCAGCTAACCATAAAAGTATTATCACAAAATGATTACTAGATTTTTAAAAAGGTAAAAGGAAAAAATTAGTTAAAAAACAAAACAAAATGACTAAGTTGCCCTCATGTTGGAGATAATGAGATCATTTAACAAGTGTTAGTTTTTGGCCCAACAACGGTAAAACACAAACGTTGGAGAGGTAAAACACCAATGTTTTAAAACCGGTTTTTATCGACCGGTTAAGTCGTCGGTTCACCGGGTCACCGGTTCAACCGGTTGAACCGTCGTCAAACCGGTTATATACATATATATACTTTCTTCTATATTTAATAAGTAGATTGCATAATCTAATAATTTATCCGTTTTATTCATACATTCGATTAAACCCACGGAAGATTGAGACTATACCAATAAGTTTTCTTTTAAGTCTACATCTATAAAAATATACCAAAATTTTCGAGGTGATTCTAAATTATAAAATGGTTTATAGTAAAAGCTATATTAATTGTTGATTCTAAGATCATATATAACTATAATTTCTTATTTTATAAAATTTTAACAAACATTAGTTATCATCATTTTAACTTTTCGGTTAAACTTAGAAAAATTAATGGGAAAAAATCATTTTGTTAATTTTTTGGATAAAAGTCATGACCGTGAGTTTATCAAACCGGATCAACGAAAACCATCGGTTCAATCCGGTTCTCAACCACGCAAAACTCGGTCTATCCTACCGGGCTTCAGAAATGCTTCGATTCAACCGGTTGAACCTACTTACTAACCCTTTTTAAAACATCAAAACACTCACATTTTAAACAAGTCACATACAAATAACATAAAACCTTATACATTTTACCAAAACTTATGACCACGGCCAATTTCACGTTTACATCTTGTAAGCGTTTACTTCTTTCGTCAAAAAATTATAACATAAACTAAAAAAATTGCACATTCATTACAAAAAATACTTTTATTTTTCACATTTATTTTGCTACGGTACGGTCAAGTGTGGACATTTTTTTATATAGATAATAATTTTGCTACATTAAATGTGTCATAAATATTTTAAAAATTAATCCACATATATAAGTGTGATGCAATTCTAATAAAGCTACACTTATATGTGTAGAAATGTTTTACACTTTTATTATAAACATTTTTCGCAATTTCTTGCACTTTTAGGTGTAAACATTCAAAAAAAAATCACACTTTTAACTATGAAATTTGGATAATATCTCCACACTTATATATGTAAAAATTTATTAATCCATTATTACCACACATGAAAAAGTGTGGAATCAATAATTTTACACATTTTAATCGTATTATTTTAAGATTTAAAATGTGAAAATTCAACTATCTTTTGTAGTGATTTTATAAGAATTGCAATTATTACATTATCACACGACACATTTATTGAACAAATCACAAACCACATAACAACTTCATACATTTTTATTAACACATTTTCTTTGCTCCTCGTTAAAGCTCAACTCACTAACACTCTTACTTTATATCACGACCAAAAAATTTCAAGTTTATATTGGGCAAAACAAATGTTTGTATAATCACCCAAGACTTTTAAGAAGAGTTGGGATAAGGAAGACTTATAACGTACTAATTATGCAACCTATGGTCTATCATCCACATCCACACATTCTTTCTTGGCTTGACCAAGAAAATTTGACTGATATCACAGGAGACTTTTCAAAAAGACTTGGGATATGGAAGGAGAAATGATACATTCACAAATATTTACAAAATTATATCCACATAATGATTTGACAACCAATTGAGAGAGTAAAAAATGAAAGAGAGAGATTATGATGTAAAATGATTAGACCTCTTCACATGTCAAGTCATTTTGTGAGTATAATTTTGCAAATTCTTTGTGGAAGTAGTATTGGTCACATGGAAGACTACACATATATCGTAATTGCAAGTGTAATTATAAAATGTAAAATGATGTAAAAGCTAAACAAATCTTTTATTAGCGTGTTTCAAATAGGATTCACAGCTAAAAAAAAAACTTGTTTGGCAATGAACGTAGCATTTTGTTTCCTTTTCAAAACACGCTCTTAAAAAAAATTACCGTTTAGCCTTTACACAATATACACTTTATTAACACAAATACATATATAGTACCAAACAACTCTTTAAAAAAAAAAAAAAAAAAAAAAAAAAAGTAGCTAGCTACAACTTGTTTGGTGCTACTGTTACTTTTGTCACACATAAACATTTACCTAGGGTTTAGCATTATAGAGTGCGAAATGGACAACCAAAAACGACATTAACCGCATCAACCAAACATATTTCGATCCGATCCTCGATTCATCGTTTTCTCATATTATATTCTTGGTCCGATCCGTTCGGTCTTACGTATAACCCGTCAATATGTACATTGAATCAGACGGACCGAACACATTTCAACCAAAGGGTTCGGTGTTTTCGCCTAACTTAGTTTTGGTCCCATTCGAGTTTTGGACCGTGATCACCTCTACATTTAACAACAATAAAAACAATATACCCAATCTTACTAAGAAAGGTAGAATGTTAATAAATCTTACCCTTACCCCCATAATAATAGAGTAAAAAACTGCCCATAAAGCACTCGATAACCAAAATAAAACATACAAGGACCAATTTGTGACAAAAACCAAAACCCAAAAGTCCAAACATGAAACATTTTCAAACAAGGACAAAACTTTTATCAACAACAAAACACAAACACAACCCAACACTCTTTGTTCCAAAGTACTAAATCAAACACACACACAAAAAGGGTTCTATTCTTTTACTTCTCCGTCACACACACACACACACTAATTTCACCTCCAAATTACACACACAAACTTTTTTATTAAAAAAAAAAAAAAAAAAAATGCCTTCAAAAAGGAGAAAATGAAGGGAAATACAGAAGTTGAGAGATCCGTACGAAGTTTTGGGTGTTTTCAAAAGCTCAACAGATCAGGAAATTAAAAGTGCTTATCGTAAATTAGCTTTAAAGTATGTTATTTTGCTTATTTATATTTTTTTTATACTTTTTTTTTTTTTTTTTTTTGGGTTTGTTAGGTATTAGTTTTGAGATTTAAGTTTTGGGGGTTGGGGGTGTTTAGGTTTATTTTGGGCTTATGAGCTTATGGGTGTGTTTGGGGCAAGGCTTTTGGGCTTGAGCTTATAGAATAAGCTAGCTTATAAAATAAGCTTTGTTTGTCAGGAAGTGTTTATAAGCCATAAGTTTCCATAATCCCAAGCCCATTCAAACGGGCTTATAGGTAGTCAAATGACTTAAATACCCTTCAAAATATAATGGTTTATCACGCAAAAGCTTGAGATATATCTTAATATTAATTTGATGTATTTTTATGCGATTTTACATTAATTAGCTTCCGCTCGAACTAATTCGCCAAATCGGCTTATAATATAAGCTCTAGCTCGAGCCCCAACTCCAGCCCATTTCTCCAAACATACCCATAAGTTTAGGGGGTGTTTGTTTAAGTTTATTTTTGGGCTTATTAGCTTATGTGTTTTCGTCTTATGTTTCATAAGCTTATTTTTTTCAAGTTTATTTCGAAAGTTATGGGTTCACATAACCTTATTATGACATAATAAACTTATACAAGCTTCATAAGTTTCAAAACAAGCCGGAAAAAAAATAAGCTTATGAAACATAAGCCGAAAATGCTTAAGCTCATAAGTTCAAAAATAAGCTTAAACAAACACCCCCTTAGTGTTAGTGATTAGAATTAGGTTTTGGTTGTAATTAATTTAGTTAATTATGTTGCGTTTAGATGTGTTAGATGAATTGGTTGTGTCTATGAGTGTGGCTTAAGTTATACTCTACCACAAAGGATAAAGTGTTGCTATTGTATAATGACTTTAGCTATAGACAAATGAGAAAATTAAGGAAGCGACAAATAATTGCTATAATAACTTTATTATGCAATTAGTAGTTTGAGGTTGATGTTTCAATAGCTGCAGTTATAAGATTCTTAAATGTGGTTTATGACGCGTTTATCAATCTGGGTTTTTATGCTTGTCTTTTGAGATAGGGGATGCTAATTTTAAAAGTACGGATACGCTTTGAAAGGCTGATTTATAATTATTTCTTTTTGATAATGTATCCAAGGTACCATCCTGACAAGAATGCGAATGACCCTAAAGCAACTGATATGTTTAACGAGATAACCTTTTCCTATAACATATTGTCGGATCCAGATAAACGCCATCAATACGACACTGCTGGTTTTGAGGTCAAATTCTCGCCAACCATTTATATGTTATGGAAGACATCTAAAATTTACCTTTATATAGGATCTATGGATACGGTACTTAGTTTATGCTAACACAATTGTCATGGGCGCAGGGTGTGGCAAGCGAAAACCAAGATTTGGAGCTGGATCTTTCAAGTTTAGGCGCCATGAATACCATGTTTGCCGCAATTTTTAGGTCTTTTTGACATCAAAACTCTTATAAATGAATTTGTTTCTTTGTTATTACCGAAGCTGATGTTTCTATACAATGCATATTGTTGCAGCAAACTTGAGTGCCGATAAAACAACCGTATCTGCCACTGTGTTGGAGGAGGCATTAAATGGAACAGTTACTATTCAGCCAATTGCTTTAGGGCAACCCATCGTTAAAAGGTAGGCTACTGCTTCATTCTTTTGCAGTTTTATAAATTTATTCGTTCTTATGAAAGATTTGCGTTTTGTACAGGTTGAGAAGCAATGTGCTCATTTTATTCGGTTACAATAACAGAAAAGGAAGCACAGGCTGGACTAGTTTGTCGTGTGCAATCATCAGATAAGAGCAAGTTCAAGGTTTGTAACTTGTAACTGATCTACTTTTGAATCTCGACACACTCGAATAAAATTTCATTGACATTTTATGTATAAGAACATTTCCATGCACCCAAATGCTTCTTCAGAAGGTCATTCACCAATTCCAGTGCGATCATTCATGATTAAAGTAACTCATTCATGATTAAAGTAACTCATTCATTGCACTATATGCTCGTACTTCATTTGTTAGGCTCTATTGACTTACGATATAAGGAGCGGAAATAGAGCTCTTTGAAATTGAAAGTGGTATTCCCCTTGACATATGAACAAGAAAACCTGTCCTTCTCTATTCCCTTTATCAATTCTCCTATCCCACCTAGGTCTATGAATTTCTCTACGCACCACTTTCTGTTCTCTTTAACCTGAATAATACACGGATTTTATTTGGTCCTGTATTAACCAAAGGCTTCAACTTTTGCAGCTTTTATATTTTGATCAGGAAGAAAATGGTGGATTGAATCTCGCACTGCAGGTATAGTTTTTACTTATTACTACTTGATCCGGATAAGAGTGTTTTTTATAAAATCAGCATTTTTTAAAATTAAAGATCATTTGTCTTTGAGTACTTATTCTACATTACTGCTAGAATTATCTTCATATAAGTTCTAAAAGTTTATATAAACTATACTTATTTCGTCAACTCCCATTGCAGGAAGATAGTGCAAAAACAGGAAGGTGACGCCTGCTGGAATGTATTTTCTTGGTTTCCCAGTTTATCGATTGGATAAACCATCGAACTCAGTAAGTACATTTTGAATAAGGTTTATGTAACTGTGACAACTCAAGTTGTGCTTCATTTTTATAATCTTATTCTCTTTTATTTCTTGTGTGTGTTGGCTACAGATGGCATCTGCAAAGGATCCGGATGCTGCTTTCTTCAAAAACTTGATGGATTTCAGCCATGTGAAATACACGAGATAAAAGCCGCATGCATACATTCGCTGTTTATGGTTAGACTTTTGATTATTAGCCTGTTTATGCCCGTCCCAGTTTAAATACAACATTTCACCAATCACATAGTTTAACGAAAAGTTTGTCATAATAATGACGAAAGAGAAAACTCTTATTGGTCGAACCTGCCAATATTTTGCAGGTGACAATTTCTTTAAAAGTGTAAGCTACACAATAGAAGTTGTATGCACAGCTTCTTTTGAAGAAGAGAAGGAGAGTCTCAGAACAGTTGAAGCTCAGATTTTGTCGAAACGGCTGGAACTCTCTAAGTTCGAAACTGAATACAAACAGGTTGGTTAAATTCTTATCGGAATGATCTGTCATAAACTAGGATGTCCTGTTTTAACTTATATAAAATGTTTGTATATAACAGGTTCTTGCACAATTCACAGAGATGACTAGTAGATATGCTCAAGAAATGCAAGAGGTAACTTCGAAAAATTCCAAACCAGTTTTTATTATTTTTAAATAGCGCTCTCTTTGTCATGTCAATGTGTCAATTTGGGTTATATAATTTACATGTCGCCATCCTTACCTTACTTGACAGATACATCCCTCTGATTAATAAACTTGGGAAAATAGCCTATGGTTAACCACCACTTCTGTACTTATTTGACAAGTTTTGTAGATGAAACTCAGTTTTATAAAGTAATTAACCAAAAATTGATAACCGGGTAACATAATTTCAAAGTTGGTAGTTTGTTTTTTGGTAACATTGAGGTTTTGACATTTGTAGATTGATGACCTTCTTAAACAAAGAAATGAGATACATGCATCCTATACGACAGCTCCGCCAGTGAAGCGTAGTAGTGGTAGTGGTAGTGGTAGTGGTATTGGTCGTAAAAGTAGAAGCAGAAGCGCGTCAAAGGAGACGAAAGAAGATGGCCACCAAAAGCCATCATCAAAGGATCGAGTAAAGAAGAAGAAATGGTTCCATATTCATGTAAAGGTTGACAAGAGGAAACCTTGCTAAATCTTGTGGGATTTGGTAACATCTCAACATTTCAGTTTCATAAGCGATGAAACTGTGTAAAACAAAGGCAGAGTCCACAAAATGCCGAATAGAGACCCGAAGTAGCAAATTTGTTGCATTGCATTGTGTTGTTTGTACATCTTGTTGCGTTTCAAATAGGATTTTATAAGTGATTCATGGACAGAGATTATTTGCAGCACTGGTGCTCTTGAACAAGTAATATAGTTCGTGTAGGGCCCGGGATACTGATTGTATCTGTAAATTTATTTGCTATGTTAATTGAAGCTTATTTGTTGTTTCTTTCATTTGAGCATGTTAATATGAAATTTCATTAGCAAGTTGTGAAAGAACATGGTCTTATGTTTCATCGTCATACAATGTTTTGCAATGATTCTTGAGAGAACCGAGTATCCCTGAATAAACATGTTTAAATCGATTGAACCTTTTCATATCAAGTTGTGCAGACTAATCATGGGATCAGCGAAAATTAAGGTCACCTGTATTACGATATACTATATTTTCAATGCACATCTTGCATACTGGCATTTAGGTATGCTTGTATCCAAAATTGCAGATGAAATTGTAAAATTGTGAAAGCGTCTACATTTTTATGCTTATTCTACACAACCATGTTTCGTTTCATGGCTCCCTTAAAACTGTGCATGTCGTGGGTATCTCATATACGTGTCGCTGAAAATACTCCAACAATAATTTTATCCAACAGATTTAGTTATTTATAAAACAAAATTAGACAAAAACTGTTCATGGGTCCTACCAAGTTGAAACTACGTCAGAAATAAGTTATTCAACCCTCTCATTTTGTTACCCAACATGTTCAAACCATCTTTAGCCCATGACATTGCATCCTAATAAAATGGCTAAAATTTTCATGTAACGTAAAGATGTTTGATACTCAAGACATAGACAGCTAGTAAGGTTGGGTAGATACAAACAGTTCATAGAAGTAAAACAATTACTCTTTTCCTCCAGTAAAGACCAACTCTAATTCCGTTCATAAGCTTGCTACCTATTTACATCTCAACTATTCTTGTGAGTTATACTAAACATGGATGATGAGAGAACTTACAGCCGAAAAAAGATAACTTGTAATATGGAGCATTAGTCATCTGACCATTTCTTGTGAATCATTTCGTCTCTATCTATGAAGCGTTCAAGCAATTCCTTCTCTTTCAAAACTAAGCAATTTGTGTCCTTACCAAACCAGTCATAGCGGTGTTTGGCAATGTAGTCATATGCAACATCTCTTATAGGAGTTGGTACGATCATGAGAGTGCTTAATGCGGAGTATGGTAATGGCAAGTAAGACAGAACCTTCAGTGCAACTACAAAGAGATATTAATCCATGTATTAGAACCTAAAAACAAGATTGCGAGGCTGCGAAAAGGTTACAGTAAACGATATTCTTTAAACCATTTAGCCTATGTTTGGTGGAAGCGACTGATGATAAATAGAGAACAACGCTATCAGTAAAAAAGAGTTCTAACCAGTAGACCCTTGGTGATATGCATCTGGTCCTTCAATGAACAGAAAACGACGAAGAACGTCCTCGCGATCAACACCACATATTCTCATGTATGGTTCAGCAGCCTCAGATTGCAAGCAACAGAACTTTATTTTCCTATCTTTGTCAGCTTTAATCACTAGCTTCACCCTGCATAAACAATACAGAAGTCATACAGAAGTTTCTTCTGAGGTTGTCAGTTCAATATTGAAAGAATTAAACTATCAGTTTGTATCTTGTCTGATACCAATTGTGAGTATGAATAACTTTTAAACTTCATTAGTAATTAACTATGGGAAACTGTTCACAAACAATTTAGTTAATCTGTAGGCTAAATGTCTCATGTTAACCGTCAACCTCAATATTCGGATGTAAATTGGCAGAAAGCAGAAGGAAATCCTATGCAGTCTTGAACACATATCAGAGAAACAAACATAGCTATGCTCAGTTAACTGTCAATGCGATCACTAATCGCTCACTAGCCCTATGTCTAAGCATAATTTAATGATTAAATGCTAAAAATGACTCAACAGCAAAGCTAGCCTTGCTCAGTTTACTATCACTCCTATCATATAATCATACAATTAGCCCTAAATTTAAGCATCATTTTATCAAATACACCAGTACTTCACAATCAAACTACCACCAGAACCAAACTTAAAACAAACCTGAACATATACACAGTTTTCCTAACTACAACAATCCCAAACAGCTTCAGTAAACTAAACACAAACCAAACCATGATCTCCATACACAAATTGACAAAATCCAACAAACTCCAAGCCAGTTTTGAGAAAGCACAACTCAAGGCTACGCGGTAAACTATAGCTATAATAGTAATTATCAACTAGCCCTAACTTTAAACATCATTTCATCAAATAAACCTAAAACTATCAAACTACTTCAATCAGCAACATTACATATTACACAAAAACAAAACGTGAATTGCAAATAAAACATAACAAAACTGCAATCCCTGTACGCAAAATGCTGAAATGTGAACAAACTCCTAACCAGTTTCTTAAAACCACAACTCAACGAAACAAACTACCTACTCAGTATAACTATCACTCTATAATCATCAACTATACTCAGTAAAAGTATCACTATCAGTCAATCGTCACTAAGCATCAATTAGCCCTATATATAAACATCATTTCATCAAATACACATACACCAATCATTATCAAACAACTTCAACCAGCTAAAATGAATAAAACGAACAAAACACCAAATCCAAAAAAACTCGTAACTAGTTCTCAAAGCCACAACTTAGCGAACAAACTACCTAATCAGTATAACTATCACTCTATAATCACTGATCATCAACTAACCCTATATTTAAGCATCATTTCATCAAATACACCTATAACTATCAAAAACAACTTCAATCAGCATAATCACAAACTAAACACAGACAAATAACAAATAAAACGTAACAAAACCTCTCTAAATCCATCATTTCCGTACACCTCACTATCATCACTAATAATCAATTAGCCATATATCTAATCAGATATACACCTATAACTATCAATACTACTTCAATCGGCAAAATTACAAAAACAATAAAACATGACAAAAGCGTAATTTCTGTACACAAAATGACGAAATCCGAACAAACTTCCTACTCAGTACTCAGTAAACTAATCACTACATCAATCATGCCTAACTTTTAAGCAGCATTTCATCACATACACCTATAGCTATCAAAACAACTTCAATAAGCAACGGTACGTTTGCATATTAAACATAGACAAAACGTAAACTATAAACTTAGCTACTAAGCATAATTATCACGGTAATAACTAATCATCAACAAGCTCTAACTTCTAATCATCATTTCGTCAAATACACCTTTAATCATCAAAACCGTAATTTCTGTACACAAATACGCGAAACCGAAATCTATCACTCTTATAACTAATCATCAACATTACATATTAACCAATCACAAAACATAAATAACAAATTATATAAAAACTAATCAGCAATATCATAATTAAACAATCACAAAACGCGACGAAACAAAATAGGAATAAAACTTAACAAACGTGCAATTTCTGTACACAAAACAAGAAAATCCGAACAAATTCCTAGCAACTTAATGAACAAACTACCTACTTAGTAAACTATCAGTATAACTATCGCTATAATCACTAATCATCAATTATCCCTAAATCATCAAATATACACCTATAACAATCAAACGACTTCAATAAGCAATATTATACTAGTAATTATAAAATCACAAACGCGACGAAACAAAATACGAATAAACGTAACAGACGAGCAGTTTCTGCAAACGCAAAACAACAAAACTACCTACTCAGTAAACTATCATCAATTAGGCTTAAACTTAAGCATCATTTCATCAAATACACCTATAACTATCGAAACAACTTCAATCAGCATAATCACAAACTAAACTAAATCACGCAAACAAATAGCACTAATAAATCGTAACAATACCGGCATTTCTATACATACATATCAAATTATATAAACAAAATAGCGAAAATAAACCGACACAAAACCTCGGTGACAGAGATGACAAACACCGTCGTAAACCACCACGCGCGGCTGCAGGAGCGTCGGAATCGTACTAGTCTTCACAGCATCTCTCACCGGAGCATATTCATCATCATCGTCATCATCTAACACCATATCCTCCGCTGCTAAACCTCCAGAATCAACTTTTGACGGTAACGGAACATCTTTCAACGGCGACTTAACGGACGTTATCTTCGCCGTTAAATCACCAGAATGTAACGGTGATGATGAGAAGTTAACGGACGTTATCTCCGCCGTCAAATCACCTGAACGTAACGGAAGAGGTTTAAACGGTGAGTTAACGGAGGTTGTATTTGCCGTCAAGTTTTTAACGGAATGTAACGGAACTGATTTTAACGGTGATTTAACGGACGCCGTTAAGTTTTTAACGGAATGTAACGGAACAGGTTTTAACGGTGAGTTAACGGAATGTAACGGAACAGGTTTTAACGGTGATTTAACGGAATGTAACGGAACAGGTTTTAACGGTGATTTAACGGAATGTAACGGAAGAGGTTTTGACGGAGAAGAAATGAGGTGAGAGTAGAGTGACTTGAATTTGATTGATGAAGGTGAACGGTGGTGACGTAAGAGTGACGTCATGGTTTGTTAGAGGAGATGATGAAGTGAGTTAGTTATTTAATTGATACTACTTTTTTATGATGGATTGGGTTTGGTTAAGTTGTGGTGACTCGTTGTTCAAGTAGTACAAGAAGTGAAATGAGGAATGATCCAGAGTTTTTTTATAGTGTTGATGGTTTAACGAGGCCCTGCTTGGTTCGCGGAATCTGCAGGATTCGATGGAATTGAAATCGATTTCATTCCGTAATACGTTTGGTTGACAGATTGAAAGAATCCAGAATCAATTCAACTTCTTAACGCGTGTTTGGTTCGCAGTGGAATGGAATGAAATCCTTCAAAATCCCATTTCTCGTAATTCAACATTCCATAGAAAGTGTGAGGAATGCTTATAATTTCACTGGAATTCAAGATGCTTATCATAATAATCAATTATTATTATTATTATTATTATTATTATTATTATTTATTATTATTAATTTTATTATCAATATTATTAATTATTATTATTATTTTAATTTTATTATTAATATTATTAATTATTATTATTATTATTATTATTTAAATATTATTATTAATATTATTAATTATTATTATTAATATATTTATTATTTATTATTATTATTATTATTATTATTAATAGTATTATTATTATTATTTTAATAATAATAATAAATATTATTATTATTATTATTATTATTATTATTATTACATTAAGTTTATTATTAATATTTTTAATTATTATTATTATTTTAATACTATTATTATTATTATTATTATTATTATTATTATTAGTTTATCAATTTTAATTTTAAAAAAATAATATTTTATTATAGTTTGTTTTTCATCATTTTATTTTCTTTCAACCAAACACGCATAAGTTTTTGCAAATTTCAATTCCTTAAGATTTCAAATCCTTAACATTCCAATTCTTTAACATTTCAATTCCTTCACATTCCAATTTCATATAGATTCTAATTCCATCAAAAATATTCTGCGAACCAAACGGGGCCTGGGTTTAATAAAAGAGTGAAAGATGAAGCATATGTTTACTAAAATGAAGTTGAAACTTGTGTTACAAAAATATATTTTACGCACAAATAAAGTTGTGTCGCTCAGAAAATTTGTGCTCCATGTTTTAGATCAACACGTGGCACGGGAGCGCAGATTCTTTTGCTCTCCCATAAGTTTTGCGCTCTCAAATTTAAGCTATGTGTAGACACATTGCATGGAGAGTGACACGTATACATAAGTTTTGCTATTTCATAAGTTTTGCACGCTTATTTGAATGGATAGGAAAGTGACACGAATACATAGAAAGCAAAATATATTGCTCTCCCATAAATTTTACGCTCCCACTCCCATTTATTTTAATTGAATTTTGCGCTCTCACTTTGAATGACTTTTTAAAACTTGTTATTCGAAAAACATTTTTTACTCGTACATTCACAACTAGACAATTGTCACTCTCTTACTTTTGTAACTTTCACACCTTCAATCTCAATAAATTTACATGCAATTACACCCTCATTATTAGGTTGGACTTTTGAATCTTCACTTATGAATGTGTTTACTTTTGTGTACTTGGATACATCATTCTTATGCATTTTTATACTTCTTCCAAAAGTTAAATGGAGCAACTTTGAGCGCAGGAGGATCATTTTACAATTCAATTTTTTAGCATATGTGGGAGCGCAAAATTTAATGGGAGAGTAAGAAATTTGCGCTCCGTAATTTTTTTATTAATATGAGTTGGGGTTACATGGAGCGTAAAATTTAACGGAGAGCAAACCAAAATTACGCTTTTGGTAGTTTTTGGTAATTGGAATTAAAAGTGTCGTTTTTTGTTAAGGTATTCTAGAAAGTGACATTTTGGTAGTTGTTTTTTTAATGAAATGTGTATGGTATGTCAAAACGGCCGGTGATTAATGGAATTCCTTGTCGGTTCTCTATGAAATACTGTTTGGTAGAGGCTTCCTTTGAACCGCTTGGTTGCACTTAGGGGTATTAAAAGATCGACCGACCGAATCAATCCGATTAAGACAATACATAATGGGTTAGTCATAGCACCACAATCACAAGTTATATTGAACGACCTAAAGTGTCGCTTAAAAACACATCGTTGGATATTTAATAAAAGCGTCAGAGTTACAACATAGGTCCCAAAAGTTTACAAAGTTTGCGGAAATATAAATATATTACAAGTCCAAACGATGTTTTGAAAGAAAGTGCCATAATGTACAATGATATAAGTCGACGCCATGACTAAAAGGTGGTTCCTTAACCATGCCATAATGATAATGCCTTAGTTACCGAAAATACATTGCTAAACGGTCAACAATAATGTTGGTGAGAAATCATAGGTTTAGGTAAATGTTTTATACGACTACACAAGTATAGACCTGTATGACAATCATGTCACGAAAAAATGTTACAATTGCAATAAGTCCATGACACCGAAACTAGACTGCTCATAATGTATGCCCCAAATGCAGTGTTTGCCGACAACTCAATAATGTTATTAAATGAAATGCATCCGTATGACTAGTCGGGATTCACCAACCGGACAGAGTATGCCACCCTCGATAGATTCATCCACTCACCCTCGCTCTATGATTAACGGTTCATGTTCGTGAAATGGGACTTTCAATTGGCATGCGGTAACTTAAGCAATGTAAATGAATTTAACATACTTGGTATCGTAATAAAATGTTGTGCAATGTATTCTCCCGTAGGTTTGAAAATAATTAAACATGCACGACGGGGCTATGAAAACTCACTTGATAAACCTGGTACGATGACAAGAGCGAGTACAATCGAGGTATAGCGGGATACTTTAATCTTGACCTATTACGAATGATATGATATGTAATGAGTTATGATGTAATGTTATGCATGCATTTCGTATGTTATTTATACCATTTGTTAGTTTTGAAAATAATACTTATCGTCGAAAAATACTCTTTTGACGCCTTGACCATTTTAAATTACTTCACAAGTATTTACGCCAAAATGTCATCCTACAATAGTTTCAGAATGATTTATTGTGAAATTTTAACTTTTCGTCAGAAATAATGACGCCGGAAATTTCATGAAAGTGACAAAATGGCTTCAAAAACTAGTCGTAAATGGTGTACGTCGAACGTTAGAAACGAACTCGACGGTTTTGGAAAGCTTGTATCAAAATCTAGAGGTTTTAGTACATGAGTTTTCGCCATAGAGGTCTCGAACATAAAGATAATAGAGGTTAAATATGGTGATTTTGTCCAAATGTTGTGTAAAAAGTGAGTTTCGCAAAGTTTAAGCAATCAGAATAATTTATTACAACTCCGCTATACAAACGGCTTGGTTGCTTTGAAAAATATGCTTGGTGATCTCGATTTTATTAGAAGACATCTCATACAAAAGTTCTATTATAGTTAAAAATAGCCTTCAACATGGTCGCTTTGTTTACCGTAACACTTGTCTCGTAAAAATAATATAGTTTTTCTAAAATAATAAAGTTACGGCAATTTATGAAAACGTATATTTTAGTCGTTATAAACTGCTTTCTACGTATTATACGTCCTTAGTCGTATCAAAGTATACTAATATATTTTGATAAGTCGAAATAATTTATAAAGCTTAAGACTCGCTTTTGACTCGCATAACACGAAAATAGGTTGTCAAATTTCGTAAAATATATATTTCGTCAAACTTGAAAAATTCATAACTTCTTCGCTATAACTCCGCTTTAATCCGCTCAAGCGACCACGATTCGCTTTTAAAGTATATTTTCTAAATAGCTAGCCAAAAACTCATGTCTACCGTCGGATTTTCCGAAAATAAAACAAGATCGACCACTTTTAATACTTGTTTAAAATAGTTTTTCTCGTACTAAACCTATTCCAATCCCTTCAAAACAACTCCAAAGTTATTCTAATTCTACCATACACCTTCTTAGGGTGTCATGGGTTCCTAAACATCATCAAGACCAATATATAACAAGGGATAAATTATAGGATGACTTATATGTATAAAACTCTAAAATCAATGTAAAATGGTATAAATAACAATAAGTCTTGCATGTTTGCTAGAAAAATGATGAAATACATATGAAATGAAAATGAAAGATATAAATGAAAGTAATATGCTTACAAGCTACTATGATGAGGTGATTAGAACAAGGATTAACCTAAACACCCTAGGTTTTTATTTCAAAACCTTAATAAGAGTGTAATCTAAATTGTTAAACTTGAGCTTGAAAATTTTTGTGATCCTTCTTACTCCTTGTAGAACCGGTTTGAGAGGATGAAACCAAGAGAGAAGAAAAAATCTTTACTAACACTTGAATTATTTGAGTTGAATGAATGAAGTAATGTAGTTTGTGTACATATCTATACAATCAAAATTTTTTCTACCAAATCAATAACGTATTTCCCCCGTGGCGGGGGAGGTATTAGTAAAATATATATATATATATATATATATATATATATATATATATATATATATATATATATATATATATATATATATATATATATATATATATATATATATATATATATATATATATATATATTACTTGTATGTAATTGTTAAAATGTAAGTATAATGTATAAGTAAAGGTAACTTTGTAAAATTGTAGATACATTAGTGTATTTAAGGTAGTTTTAGGTAAAAGAAATTTTAATAGGTCCAAGTAAAGTATAATGAGATCATAAAAATTGTAAAATACATTCCTTGTAAAATTTGAGTGATAAAATAATTATCGTAGTAGTTTTTAAGAAAAGTGTCGAATAATATAACTTTAACGATTTATATACAAAATAAATTTAAAACACTAGGTAAACTCAAAATATTGTTTTTATAACTAAATGTAAGTATAAAATGTATCGGATCATTTTGAAAGTATCGGATTAAATGTTCAAAATAATAACTCACGCGATAACGTTTATTTAATATAAAATTTACGCGTTTAATGTGAAATGCAAAGTCATGAATGAACTAACATGATGCAAATGATGCTAATGAAATGTAGACTAAACTTAGTCCATATGGAATGTCCGTGATGATATGATCATGAATTCGCCACTAAACCATTAAGGTTACGCGAATTTGGAACACGCAAACCTAGTTTACGATAAATGATGAAATGGTGAAGTATGAATTGTTTTGAGAAATGACCTGAAAGTACGAGTTGTCACATTCGCCCATCTAAAAGGAATTCATCCTCTAATTCACCGTTGTTAGGTTCTACAAGGTTATCGGTGAAAGGTGAGGATATCTGGGTCGATTGTTCGTCCAAGATTTTCTCGAATCGCACCACGCCTTTCCAAGGCAAGATTTCGAACATAAATTTTGCCAACTTGAAATTCTAACGGTTTGCGCTTATGGGACATATTTCCAAAATTTGCAATCAGAGTAACGATGTAGCTTATCTAGCTATATGTTGTTACTTGTAACCGATTCTTGATTTGTATGACTTCCTTGTTTGTTTCATGAATGAGTTATGGACTAATGAATTGGACTTTCCGATTTTTAACCCGTGAATAAGTGATTGATACCTCAACCTTACAGTGCCTCAAATGGTATAGTTAATGTGTTCATGAGCTAACTATTGTTGTAAAGAAACTTGTCGACGGAGAATGATTTGCCTAACCATTTCTAGAAAGTCACACCGGCTTGAGCATATTATCTAATGTGGAATTGCTCTCTCGCCTAACCATTGGTGAGAATAGTGTGGTAATCATGTGCTAGTGGGTTCCATGGAAATCAAATGACCGCGTGCTAGCCTATGAATCGAATGGCTTATAATAGGTACAATCGGAATTGATACCACGTGTCTCGTGTTAGATTTCAAAATGTTAAACTGTTGGAAAGGACCTTATTGAAAAGAATAGATTATAGGTAACAGCCATGATTCCTCGCTTTCTAGTCCTAGCTAATGTCATGACCGAGTCTTACTTGCCTAAGGTGTTTAGTCTCTATGACTAAAATGTTTATTGTTTGATTATCAAGTGTTTCCATGCTCCATGTTGTAAAGTCACAAACCTTAAATATTTAAGTGAGGTGGTGTAGTGGTTGATTTTCAAGATTTGTTCCGATATTGTGTGCTTCCAAAATAGTTCATCACTAATATTGTTATCATGCTAGTAAGAAAATAGATATCACCATACTATGTCAAGAATGTTTATTCTAGTTTCACTTATAGATGGGGAGTCATTGATTGTCCGACATGTTCAAACCCGTGGCATCTCTTGATATGGAAGTGAGGTTACTTGGAATTTCTAGAGAACACAATGCCTTAGGGAAGTTTATATCGATAACCTTAATTTAACTAAATTTTCCTTTAAGGGAAACTCATTGTAGGGAAGTTCACATATTGTTGAAAACTTGTTTAATGAAATGTTCTGTAGTCTCAATTAGGAGAATTGGTTTATTTCTATAGTGTCGCTTAGTGTAATTGATTCGTACTAAATCTTGTGACTCGGTATAGCTGGCACTTCTGAAATGATAGGATTTTGGCTTCTAGTCCAAAGGTAGTGGTTCAGATTATCTCATGATGTCTTAAGCTTTATGTTGAGTTTGAATCATCCTAATACCTAGTTCTAGTCCTTGTGGGAAATTCTGAAACCCTTTCATTGTTTTCCTGCATGGAGGAATTCTCCTTGTAAATGGTATAAAAAGTCTTTCCTAGAAGAGTCACTAGTAAAAATTTCAACTTATCGGTTGAGTGGTGCGATTTAATGACGAGGTATCTATAGAGTGTTAACAAAATAAATGTTTATGAACAATTTATTTGATTTCAAGGTTTTGCTTTTGAATGAAGATTGTCTTAGGAAATTTGAAATGTTACTTGTTTCTTTCATGACATAATTCTTCCCGAATTATACATAGGTGATCGTGCCATGTATAATCAAGGACAAATGATGTGATGCTTGTTTTTGTTGAAATGGTATTATGTTCCTCCAAGTTTTAGATGGTATTCAACGCTTTGTTTTATAAGATAATGGCTCAATGATTTTTCGTAGTAACATAAAATCGCTTCGCATGAAGATATTAAATAGTTGATAAAATGACCGGAACCAATTGGTAAGTTGGTAATAAAACAACTCGTTAAAACTTTATGAAACAACGTTTCTAAGATGGTGATAAAATAGCTCGAAATAAAATCAAGTGAAATAATTCCATGTAATAATAGCGTAATAACTTGGAATAAAATTTGTTGAATGGCTTTGCAGGATACTGGGAGAACCTCATCGAGTAGTAATAGTCTCCTAATTGGTCAAGAATTAAAGTCGCCTAACCCCTAGTAAGATAGTGAGGTATCATCGCGAAATGATTGAAAATTGTGCAATTGAAATAAGGAATGAAATGAACAAAGGTTGTGATTATCGTGGAGATAATAAGTGATAAAGATTACATTAGCTAGAAAGGTACTTATTATTTATTCCTGTCGACGGTCTAATCGTGTTTCAAGTGCAGGAGCAGAGGCGTTCTAGCAACAATAGCCCTAGAACTCTCACACCCTCAAACCTATGAGATGGTGCAGTCTATAGTCTTAGTGGTAGATGGTAATGGTGTGTTAAATCATGCATGCTTCCCAAGTCGCAAGTCGATGTATGAGTATCGTGTATGAGGTGTGATGGTATGGATGGTGCTCAAAATGATAATGATAAAAATGATAACAATGGTGATAATGGAAACTTGTGGCGAGTTAAGAAAATAGGTTCATTAGGACTAAGCCTATAAGTTCTACCAAATGATATGATCTCATCCCAACCGAAGATAAAATTGTCCCGATCCTACAAAGAATCAATAGTGATCGTTATGGTGTAGGTGCAACTTCGCCCTCCTAAAGGTCTCGGTGTCATCATCCGATGTTATTGGTGTCGAGTCAATCGATGTTAAAATTGTGATAGGGAATGACAAGGCATTCTCCATGTCAAAGTGATGCGAGTATAATGGGATGGGTATTTGAAGGCATCTATGTGACAACCGCTTTGAAATGAAAGTAAATAACTCGCAAAATGCGCGTATGAAACCGCATGTAAAGTGAATATGCACTCATGATGAAATGATGAGATGCTATGATAATGTAGTTATAGTCTAGGTCAATGATGCAACCTAGTTCTCTATAACCAAGCTCGATGCCAATCATTCACACCCCAATTTACATGTTTTGCGTGAATGGAATTTCGGGATCGATCATCATAGCACCACAATCACAGTTATATTGAACGACCTAAAGTGTCGCTTTAAAACACATCGTTGGATATTTAATAAAAGCGCTCAGAGTTACAACATAGGTCCCAAAAGTTTACAAAGTTTGCGGAAATATAAATATATTACAAGTCCAAACGATGTTTGAAAGAAAGTGCCATAATGTATAATGATATAAGTCGATCATGACTAAAAGGTGGTTCCTTAACCATGCCATGATGATAATGCCTTAGTTACCGAAAATACATTGCTAAACGGTCAACAATAATGTTGGTGAGAAATCATAGGTTTAGGTAAATGTTTTATACGACTACACAAGTATGTACTGTATGACAATCATGTCACGTAAAAATGTTACAATTGCAATAAGTCCATGACACCGAAACTAGATCTGCTCATAATGTATGCCCCAATGTAGTGTTTGCCGACAACTCAATAATGTTATTAAATGAAATGCATCCGTATGACTAGTCGATTCACCAACCCGGATGGAGGCGCCACCGATAGATCTATCCACCACCGCTTCTATGATTAACGGCTCATGTTCGTGAAATGGGGACTTTCAATTGGCATGCGGTAACTTAAGCAATGTAAATGAATTTAACATACTTGGTATCGTAATAAAAATGTTGTGCAATGTATTCTCCCCGTAGGTTTGAAAATAATTAAACATGTACGATGGGGCTATGAAACTCACTTGATAAACCGGTATGATGACAAGAGCGAGTACAATCGAGGTATAGCGGATACTTTAATCTTGACCTATTACGAATGATATGATATGTAATGAGTTATGATGTAATGTTATGCATGCATTTCAGATGTTATTTATACCATTTGTTAGTTTTGAAAATAATACTTATCGTCAAAAATACTCTTTGACGTCTTGACCATTTTAAATTACTTCACAAGTATTTACGTCAAAATGTCATCCTACAATAGTTTCAGAATGATTTATTGTGAAATTTTAACTTTTCGTCAGAAAATAATGACGCCGGAAATTTCATGAAAGTGACAAAATGGCTTCAAAACTAGTCAGAAATGGTGTACGTCGAACGTTAGAAACGAACTCGACGGTTTTGGAAAGCTTGTATCAAAATCTAGAAGTTTTAGTACATGAGTTTTCGCCATAGAGGTCTCGAACATAAAGATAATAGAGGTTAAATATGGTGATTTTGTCCAAATGTTGTGTAAAAAGTGAGTTTCGCAAAGTTTAAGCAACCGTAAATAATTTATTACAACTCCGCTATACAAACGGTCGGCTGCTTTGAAAAATATGCTTGGTGATCTCGATTTTATTAAGACATCTCGTTACAAAAGTTCTACGTCATAGTTAAAAATAGCCTTCAACATGGTCGCTTTGTTTACCGTAACACTTGTCTCGTAAAAATAATATAGTTTTTCTAAAATAATAAAGTTACGGCAATTTATGAAAACGTATATTTTTAGTCGTTATAAACCGCTTTCTACGTATTATATCGTCCTTAGCTTCGTATCAAAGTATACTAATATATTTTTGATAAGTCAAATAATTTATAAAGCTTAAGACTCGTTTTGACTCGCATAATACGAAAATAGGTTGTCAAATTTCGTAAAATATATATTTCGTCACAAACTTGAAAATTCATAACTTCTTCGTTATAACTCCGCTTTAATCCGCTCAAGCGGCCACGGATTCGCTTTAAAGTATATTTTCTAAATATCTAGGCCAAAAACTCATGTCTACTGTCGGATTTTCCAAAAAATAAAACAAGATCAGACCACTTTTAATACTTGTCGGTAAAATAGTTTTTCTCGTACTAAACCTATTCCAATCCCTTCAAACAACTCCAAAGCTATTCTAATCCTACCATACACCTTCTTAGGGTGTCATGGGTTCCTAAACATCATCAAGACCAATATATAACAAGGGATAAATTATAGGATGACTTATATGTATAAAACTCTAAAATCAATGTAAAATGGTATAAATAACAATAAGTCTTGCATGTTTGCTAGAAAAATGATGAAATACATATGAAATGAAAATGAAAGATATAAATGAAAGTAATATGCTTACAAGCTACTATGATGAGGTGATTAGAACAAGGATTAACCTAAACACCCTAGGTTTTTATTTCAAAACCTTAATAAGAGTGTAATCTAAATTGTTAAACTTGAGCTTGGAAAATTTTTTGTGATCCCTTCTTACTCCTTGTAGAACCGGTTTTGAGAGGATGAAACCAAGAGAGAAAAAATCTTTACTAACACTTGAATTATTTGAGTTGAATGAATGAAGTAATGTAGTTTGTGTACATATCTATACAATCAAAATTTTTTCTACCAAATCAATAATACTACCCCTTGGTCGGCCAAGTGGAGGTATTAGTAAAATATATATATATATATATATATATATATATATATATATATATATATATATATATATATATATATATATATATATATATATATATATATATATATATATATATATATATATATATATATATATATATATATATATATATATATATATATATATATATATATATATATATTTTACTTGTATGTAATTGTTAAAATGTAAGTATAATGTATAAGTAAAGGTAACTTTGTAAAATTGTAGATACATTAGTGTATTTAAGGTAGTTTTAGGTAAAAGAAATTTTAATAGGTCCAAGTAAAGTATAATGAGATCATAAAATTGTAAAAATACATTCCTTGTAAAATTTGAGTGATAAAATAATTATCGTAGTTTTTAAGAAAAGTGTCGTAATAATATAACTTTAACGATTTATATACAAAATAAATTTAAAACACTAGGTAAACTCAAAATATTGTTTTATAACTAAATGTAAGTATAAAATGCATCGGATCATTTTTGAAAGTATCGGATTAAATGTTCAAATAATAACTCACGCGATAACGCTTATTTAATATAAAATTTACGCGCTTAATGTGAAATGCAAAGTCATGAATGAACTAACATGATGCAAATGATGCTAATGAAATGTAGACTAAACTTAGTCCATATGGAATATCTGTGATGATATGATAATGAATTCGCCACTAAACCATTAAGGTTACGCGAATTTGGAACACGCAAACCTAGTTTACGATAAATGATGAAATGGTGAAGTATGAATTGTTTTGAGAAATGACCTGAAAGTACGAGTTGTCACAGTTACTCAGGTCAATAATCTTATTCTGGTTAACTCGAATAACCCGAATGCTAAATAAAGAGAGTTTGGGTTAAATATTTTGGCTAAATAGGGACATGATAAAGGTTTTTTACTTTTTAATATATTTTTTATAATCTAATGTATCTAAAATAGAACAAAGAGACAATTTTAGTCACATTCGGGTTGACCCGACCCGAATCGACTTGAGCCCGATTAACAAGAGTTCAAATATGGTTGGGTTCGGGTATACTATTTTTAGCCTCGGCTCGACTTGGCTCAACCCGAATTGACTTGAATTAGACAAATCAGACCCGATTAACACCCCTAGTTGCAGTAAGTGAGAACTAAGAGTGGAAGGTATGGCTCGCCGTCGGCCTACGTGGCCCTTCGCCGTCATCCACGGCACCGACCGTCGCCGCTGTCGCTCGCGGAAAGACTTCGCCATTCGACGACGAGCTAAAAAATCCCG
Organism: Chrysanthemum lavandulifolium; assembly: GCA_022545495.1. Lineage (NCBI taxonomy): Eukaryota > Viridiplantae > Streptophyta > Magnoliopsida > Asterales > Asteraceae > Chrysanthemum > Chrysanthemum lavandulifolium. Next base: position 26,507,199 of record CM040241.1, on the reverse strand, counting down.
ACACACCACACTTTAGCAACGGATATATTTGAATTGTAAGTTTTAATTGTTATTGTGTATGTGTGTAAGTTTTAATTTTAAGTTTTAATATGTGTATGTGTGTGTGAATGTGCAGGAAACAAGAAGAAGACAATGTATTTTTTTTTTTGGACCGGTTGAATTCAATGAAAAATTTATTAGTTAAGTTTTAGTTGTTAATTTAAAAAAAAAGAATTATAAAAAATGTTACTTATATTTTTTTATAAAAAATTACTAGTAAAATGTTTAGGTTTCTTACTATTAGTATGTGTTGTATTTTTTTTCCCGTGTCGTTTTTTACGTATCGTGTTTATTTTTATTATTATTGTGCTATGTATTGTATGTTTATTTTTAATGAAATGAATTTAGTTTATTTGAAAAATTGAATAAAAAATAAAGTGATAGTGGTGCCTCAAACGAAGAGGCTGGCGTCATATGGCGGAGGAGGGTTTGTTGTGGTTGGTTGTGGTGAGATCGACGCTGACGCGACAGACGACAAAGATGAAGAGTTTGAACTCTATCACCACACCTTCCCCTCTAATAAATGGATGGGTTTTATTGATCTGAACGGTACATGCTTACTGTTTCTCGATAAATAGGGATATGTGTATGTTATCTAGGGGTGTTCATGGGTTGGGTAATATTCGAATAAACCGAAAACCAAAACTGAACCGAATCGAAAATAACCGAACCGAACTCGTAACCTAACCGAAATTGCCAAAACCGAACCGAACCGAAATAAAAGTTCGGTTATGGTTTTAGCAATCCAAACCGAAAACCGAAATTAAATAAATATATATTTTTTTATATATTTATATTAAAAATATATTAAAACTCTTTATAATATATATATATATATAATATTTTAAGCTTGAAAATTATTTTTTTCAAAAATATATATAAATAAATGAATAACTTATTAAATTTAGGTAATTCAAGTTATTCGGTTCGGTTTTCGATTATTGGGTTCGGTTTTGGTTCGGTTTAGTTAATTTGAATGTTCGGTTCGGTTATCTATTATATCCAAAAAAATTAACCGAACAAACCGAACAAACCGATAACCGAACCAATGAACACCCCTAATGTTATCATGTTATGTGTTGAAAACCAAATAAGAAAGATCTCACGTGCTTGGCACGTGAGCCCACCAAAACCAACAAACAAACCCAAACCAATTGTCCTGCCCAAATTGTAAGTTATATACAGTACTTGTTTCATTCCTCATTTGATTTGATCTTTCTCTCTATCTGTAATCACTATAAACTTTCATCAATCAATAACAAAGCTATTTAACCATTCTTACTGCAAGTTCATTTACCATCATGAATTTCTAGTTGAATGTGTTGACTAATTCCGGTTATAAGTCTTAACCTGTAACACCCCTAAAATCACAACATAGCAGCGAAAAGCTAATTCAGATGTTACTTAAAGGATCACAATCAATAATCATAGAAAACGACTCCAAAAGAGACGTTTTTAAAATAAGTGTTGTCATTCAAAGAAAACTCGAAAATTTGATACAAAAGTGACACAACATATTTTGGGTACAAAAGAGAAATTCATCAAGTTTGCGGAAAATGACAACTTTATTATACACCACTTAGTAGGGTTTCGATGCTCACCCGCGCCCATGCATTCTTCATTAATTTTTGAGATAAAACATGCTAAAAGTCAACAAAATGTTGAGTGAATCCATAGGTTTAAATTAATCGGTTGAACCACAAGTATAAGTCAATAATTTTTTGAAGTCAATTATTCGGAAAATCATCGATATTATGTTTCCGTTAACGTTTTGCGTTTCATGAACGCAAAATGTTAACGGAAACTCCAAAACATAAAAGGTAATAATTTAGTGCCCGCCGGGAGGCAGGATGCCACTTCTACCTAGTACTCAAATATAGTGCGTTTGTCTGCCTAACCAGTCAGCAAAAACGTGTCAACCCCAATAGATCTATCCACAATATTCGCGCTCACTCGCAGGTGACTAATGGTCCATGATACACGGGTCTTTCGGGATTGCGGTACTTAGGCAATAATATAATCAGGCACAACATAACTTTGCAAAAGATTTGTGTTCAGTTTTATAGCATGTATCTTCCCCACGAGATTTATTTATAAAAGCAAGTAAAAGTGAGGCTATGAACTCACCTCGATGATTCAAAGAGCAAGATATGGCGATCAAGTGTGAAATGGTAACGACTCCAACACATAAACTAAATATAATATGGAAAGACTCGAATTGTGGTAAACATTTGGTTCACGACAAAAATGGCAATGGTTGAGAAATAGTTTGGTGGTGAAGTACTAGCATCGTTTCTACTTGTGTGAAAATGCTTAAAGTTCAAAAGCAAAATATTATTTACGTTATTTATTTCTCAGAAAAGCCCATTTTTACATAATCGAAATGTTTTCGTAAATGGTTGATTTAATAAAATGTTACCTAAATGGTTTTAGATGTCAAATGATTATTTACTTTATTCGTTTTAGTATCGAATTTTTATTATATAAACGTGTATAAGTTTATTTTAATTAAACGTTATTTTAGGAATAGTTTACGTTAATATATATAAATATATAGTCGTCAAAATACTTGTATAAGCCATTATTATAAATATTTGCCCTTGTTTATAAAATATATAAGTTTTCCTAAAATTACATTTTTAGCCCTTAAGTTTCAAAAGTTACACTTTATACCCCTTCGTAAAACATTTTCGTAAAACTAGTCCTAAACTAATTAAAATCCCTTTTTAACCCAAACTTTATGTTTTTACAGTTTTACCCCTTAAACAAAATAGTTTTTCATTTTTAGTCCAAAACACCAAATTTTCACTTTGTACCCCTAGGTTTCGTACACTTTGCAAAACAAGTCCAAAATGCATTTTTACACTCAAAACCGTTAAGTTTATGATATTTACCCTTTTTACCCCATCCATACGTCACATTTTATATTTTAAAACCTCTTGTTTCCCGATTGACAGTTTATACCCTTATGTTCCAAAATAATTTCAGATTTAGTCCAAAACGCAAAGTTTGGTAATTCTTGAATTTCCTTTTTCTCCTAACTGCTTATGCAACTTATTTTAAGCTTATTTCCTAGCTTATTTCATTAAAGGGGCGTTTGGTTCGCTTATTGGGCTACAAGGCCCGTTAAGGGTCCGATTGGTTTTTAAATAAAACGCGACACCACCAAGGGTCGTAGGGTTTTTCTAACGCGTTTACTTCGTAAACTAGCTGCTCATTAGCAGCTTATCAACTATATTATGTGCTTGGTTCATTGTGCTTAAAAGAAAACATGAATTACTTGGGTTTGAAAACTAGTAGGCGCGTTTAGTTTTTAAGAAAGTATAGCGAGGCATGTCAACAAACAAGTGAGTGTGTGTGAAGTGTTTTATCATGATTAGTGTTGTTATAAAAAGTAGTTTCGCATTCACACAAGTATTACGACCTAGTTCCTTCCGTTAGTTACACGTATGTTTCAAATGCATGCAAGAAGATGACTAGTGACATTTTAACGTGCGATATACTACTAGACAAGTAATTTAACGTATGGAAAATGGGTGAGAACACTTACAACACCAAGTATGGTGGTGAGGAAACACGATTAAACAATAACGAGACCCAAAGGAATTTCTTAACCCGTTCCAAAACTCTACCCTTTTTCTCGTACCCTTATATACTTCTTAAAATACAACCCAAAATGTTTTCCTTTCTTTCCTTGATGCTACTGAGAGCGAGAGAGATGAGTGAATGTGAGTGTGTTTTGAGTGTGATTGATGAGTGTGAAAGATTGTGAGAAAATGACCAAGTTCCTAAGTCTTTTATAGCCAAAACATGCATGGCTCTTTGAATATTCTAATGCATGCGCCTAGGTTACATAAGGGAAAAGTAGGAAGGTGTTTTGAAGGATGCTAAGGATCGCCACATTTAGGGAGCATGAAAGCTATGTCAAATCAAAAGTGACACAAGAACTCTTGTTTAACAAAGTCAATGAGTCAAAGGAGAGCTTTAGTGTATTATTATATTAAGTAGGGTGGCTTAAGAGGTGAATTGTCCCATTTGGTTGTCTTCACGCAGCAAAGAGGTAGGATGGTCTAGTGCAAGATTAGAGTGAGCTTGAGTGAATTCTAAAAATATAAGTGTGTTACGTGTGTGTGTTCGAGCAGGAACCAAAACCAAAACCACAATATGTAACAATTTTTACATTTGTTATGTAACACCCCCAAAATTTGGTACAGCGGAAGACTTAATCAATCTTTCGGGGTGCTACTGGATTGGTACACAATACAAGCATAGGAAAACAAGATAGCATAAAACGTTTCATAAACCAATTCGACATTTAGCTATTTGGTTACATTTATTCAAAATACCGAAAGTAAGGCCCAAAAGAAATCATAAGGTAGGTCCACAATGTCACACCCCAATTTACTGCTTTGCGTGAATGGAATTCGGGATGAGTATCATAGCACCACAATCACAGTTATATTGAACGACCTAAAGTGTCGCTTTAAAACACATCGCTTGATATTTAATAAAAGCGTTCAGAGTTACAACATAGGTCCCAAAAGTTTATAAAGTTTTCGGAAATATAAATATATTACAAGTCCAAACGATGTTTTTGAAAGAAAGTGCCATAATGTACAATGATATAAGTCGACGCCGCGACTCAAAAGAGGTTCCTTAACCATGCCATGATGAGTATGCCTTAGTTATCTGAAAATACATTGCTAAAACGGTCAACAATAATGTTGGTGAGAAATCATAGGTTTATGTAAATGTTTTATACGACTACGCAAGTATAGACCATGTATGACAATCATGCCACATAAAAATGTTACAATTGCTATAAGTCCATGACACCGAAACTAGACTGTTCATGATGTTCGCCCCAACAGAGTGTTTGCCGACAACTCAATAATGTTATTAAATGAAATGCATCCGTATGACTAGTTGGGATTCACCAACCCGATGGAGGAGTCACCGATAGATCTATCCACTCACCCTCGCTTCTAAGATTAACGGTTCATGTAATATAAAGGGGACTTTCAATTGGCATGTGGTAACTTAAGCAATGTAAATGAATTTAACATACTTGGTATCGTAATAAAATGTAGTGCAATGTATTCTCCCCGTAGGTTTGAAAATAATTATAAACATGTACGACGGGCTATGAAAACTCACTTGATAAATTGGTGCGATGACAAGAGCGAGTACACCGAGATGTAGTGATGCTTTAACCTTGACCTATTATGAATGTTATGATACGTAATGAGTTATGATGTAATGTTATGCATGCATTTCAGATGTTATTTATACCATTTGTGAGTTTTGAAAATAATACTTATCGTCGAAAATACTCTTTGACGCCTTGACCATTCTTAAATTACTTTACAAGTATTTACGCAAAATGTCATCCTACAATAGTTTCTTAATGATTTATTGTGAAATTTTAACTTTCGTCAGAAAATAATGTCGTTGGAAATTTCATGAAAGTGACAAAATGGCCTCAAAAGCTAGTCGAAATGGTGTACGTACGAACGTTAGGAAACGAACTCAACGGTTTTGGAAAGCTTGTATCAAAATATCAAGTTTTGTCATTTAAGTTTTTATCCTAGAGGTCTCGCTCATAGAGAAAATATAGGTTAAGTAGGGTGATTTTGTCCAAAATGTTGTTTAAAAGTGAGTTTGCAAAGTTTAAGCAACCAGAAATAATTCATTACAACTCCGCTATACAAACGGTTGGTCGCTTTGGAAAATATGCTTGGTGATCTCGATTTTATTAGAAGACATCTCGTTACAAAAAGTTCTACGTC
>CM040241.1:26309004-26501271 GCA_022545495.1 Chrysanthemum lavandulifolium | reverse complement strand
TTTGTTCTGGCATGGAAGACCGGATTGGCAGCTATATAAATGGCAGCTTGATTATCACATTTCAAATCTACAGGACCAAGATCTTTGAGCCCCAAATCTTTCAACAATGTCACCAGCCAAGTAACTTCACAACATGTTAGGGCCATAGCTCTGTATTCAGCTTCAGCTGATGATCTAGACACCACTTGTTGCTTCTTAGATTTCCATGAAATAGGTGATTGACCCAGCAAAATACAATAGCCAGTGGTGGACCTTCTTGTCATAGGACAACTAGCCCAATCACTGTCACAATAGGCAGTCAAATGAACAGCTGAATCATTAGCTAATAATATACCTTGACCTGGTGAATTCAACAAATATCTCATCAAATGTTTCACTGCTTGCATATGCACTGATGTAGGATTTTGCATAAACTGGCTCAACAACTGCACAGTATAGCAAATATCAGGTCTTGTTATTGTGAGATATATGAGTTTGCCTATGTATCTTCTGTATACTTCTGGATCAGGTAAAGAAGTTCCCATGTCTGCTTGCAACTTGATATGAGAATCCATAGGCAACTTGTATGGTCTTGCATTAGTCAAACCAGCTTCTTGAAGTAAATCAGTAGTGTACTTCTTTTGAGAGATGAAAATGCCTTGGTCACTTTTGCACACCTCCAGTCCTAAGAAATAATTCATCTGACCCAAATCCTTCATGTGAAAATGAGTACTTAATTGTGTTTTAAGAGCTTGAATCTGAGTGTTGCTAGAACCAGTGATTAGAAGATCATCAACATAAACAAGGACTGCTGTAAAGGATTCAGCATCTGTCTTGATGAACAATGAGTAATCAGCCTTAGATTGAGTATAGCCAAAGGACAACAATGCTGAAGAGAGTTTGGCAAACCACTGTCTAGGTGCTTGTTTGAGGCCATACAAGGACTTCTTGAGTTTGCATACTAAACTTGAATCAGCAGGAACATTTTGCACACTCTCCCCCTTTCCAATATACCCTTGAGGCATTTGCATATACACTTCTTCAAAGAGATCACCATGGAGAAAGGCATTAGACACATCCATTTGACAAATTTCCCAACCTTTCATGGCTGCCACTGCAAGTAAAGCTCTAACAGTCACCATTTTTGCCACTGGAGCAAAAGTTTCTTCATAGTCAACACCTTTTCTTTGCCTATTCCCATTCACTACAAGTCTAGCTTTCTTCTTGTCAAGTGTACCATCAGCTTTGAGTTTGATTTTGTAGATCCAATGACAAGCAATAGCTTTCTTCCCTTTAGGTAGAACAGTCACTTCCCATGTATCATTCTCCTCTAATGCTCTTAGCTCCAAATTCATTGCATTACACCAATCTTCTTCTTTAACTGCTTCTTTGAAGTAAGTAGGTGCTGACTGAGCCACCAAAGCACATAGAAAAGCATGAAATTGAGACTGAAGAGGAGTAACTGACACTTGATTAGCCTTTGGTTGATGAATTGGTGTTACATAATCTTTTAGCCAGCTTGGAGCACTTGACACTCTAGTGGATCTTCTGATTCCTGCATCTTGAACACTAGTGGTTGGAATGAAAGATGGTGCAGTGTGAACAACATCAGCAGATTCATGAACAACATCAGCAGAATCATGAACAACATCAGCAGATTCATGAACAACTTCAGCAGAATCATGAACAACTTCAGCAGTAACAAAGGGCTCATGAACAGGTTGTGTTGTGGATACAAAATCTTCATACCACAATGGTGAAGAAATGGGTGCAGGCACAGGTTGAAGAACTTGCAACATACTTGTTTTAGAGTAGGGAAATATATGTTCATAGAAGACAACATCTCTTGACACAAACCTTGTATGATTCAGCAAATTCAGAAGTTTGTACCCCTTTTGATGTTGTGGATAACCCAGAAATAAACAAGGTACACCTCTGGAATCAAATTTGTCAGCAACTCTGGAAGGATTACTAGCCATTGCTAAACAACCAAACACCCTTAGATGACTATACTCAGGTTTAGATTGCAACAAAACTTCATAAGGTGTCTTAAATTTCAACACAGCAGTGGGAAATCTGTTAATGAGATATGTTGCAGTGATAACACAGTCACCCCAATAATGTACAGGCAAATGAGCATGCAATCTTAGGGCTCTAGCTATCTCCAATATGTTTCTATGTTTCCTTTCTACCCTCCCATTTTGCTGAGGTCTATCAACACATGAAGTTTGATGCTCTATTCCCAGTGAGTCCATAAAAGGGCCTATAGATCCTTTGAGAAATTCTAAGGCATTGTCTGATCTCACCACTTTTATATCTTTTTCAAACTGCTTCTTCACAAAAGTAACAAATGACTTGAAAGTGGCAAAGGCATCTGACTTTCTGACTAGTAAATATGTCCAAACAGCTCTACTACAATCATCAACTATAGTGAGAAAATACTTATGATTCCCTATGGTTGGAACTTTATAGGGTCCCCAAATGTCTATATGAATGAGCTGAAATGGAACTTTGGAATGAGATTTACTAGCAGAATATGGAAGTTTTGTGAATTTTGCCATTGGACAAGTCAAACAAGAATTCTCATTAGAATGAGATACACTTTCAGGAACAGAAGTAATATGTTTGAAAGTAGAATCAGAAATGTGACCAAGTCTATGATGCCACAAACTGTAAGAATTATTGAAAACACTAAAAGCATAGTTTGTTGGAACAGAACAGTTTGAGAAAAATGAAAATAGACTACAATCTTCAAGGGCAGACACAACCATTGAAGAAAGTTGAGAATGAATTTGATCCAGAGGAAGATTGAGTAGATGATAGAGGCCAGCTTGCTTTTTACCCAAGCCCAACACCTTCCTGGTTTTCAAGTCCTGGATAACACAGAATTTCTCATAAAATGTAACAAAGCAATGAGAATCTTTTGTTAGTTTAGAGACTGACAAAAGCTTGAATTTGAAGGAAGGAACTATGAGAACATTGTTCAGCTTAAGTCCATTTTGTAAAGCAACATTGCCTACTTTAGAAATGACTGAAGTATGTCCATTTGGCAAATTAATAACCTGTTTACACTTAAGAGCCTCAACATCATTCAAATCAGTGCTATCTGGTGACATATGATCACTTGCCCCTGTATCAATTATCCATCCTTCTATAACCCCATTAACACAAGAAAAACAGTAGAGTGTACCTTCTCCAAAAGGATGTTCCAATGTATTAGTCTCATCAGTAGTCTGATTGAAATGAGGAATACTCTTCATGAGTTGTTCAAACTGCTTTGAAGTAAAGACCACATGACCACCAGTTTCAACCAATGCAGCTGTCTTTTTCACATTCCCTGAACCAGCCTTCTGAGGAGCTTTACCTTTCTGTGACTGCTTATACTTGTAATGCCATGTGGGGTAACCAACTTTCTCCCAACACTTGTCTGGTGGATGCCACTTGTAGCCACATATGTTACACTTCTCTTTGACCTCACCTTTGCTATAGAGAGCTGTAGATTCAACAAATGATTGTCCTGATCCAAATACCCCCCTTTGAGACTCTTCTTGTTGAAGCAAAGCACAAGCAGTCTCAACACTTGGCAAAGGAGAATTTAACAACAACTGACTCCTTTGATGAGAAAATTTGTCATCCAAACCATTCAAGAACTGAAACAATCTTTGCTCTTCTTTCTGAGTACTCAAAACAGTTAGAAAAACAGCAATTTCTGGGGTGATATTGACTATTCTTGGCAATTCATTCATTGAATCCAATTCTTCCCAAACACACTTCATACTTGTATAGTACTCACTCACAGATCTTCCTGATTGCATGGTCTCATAAGTCTCTCTGTTCAACTTGTACTTATGTGACCCATTGCTGAGAGCAAATCTTTTCTCAAGTTGAATCCAAATTGCATAAGCAGTGCCAATGAACATAATGGATTTTGCAATGGATTCAGATACTGAGTTCATTAACCAACTAATCACCAGATTATTACATGTATCCCACTGTTCTTGTAAATTCACATCATCTTGTGATCTTGGAACTGTTCCTCTGATGAAACCTAACTTTCTTTTGGTAGAAAGAGCAATTTCAACTGATCGTCTCCAAGAACGATAGTTTTGTGCTCCTAACAATTTCTCATTCACCACAAGAGTACCAGGGCCATCAGAAGGATGCAAATACAGTGGATTTTGAAACAAAAGAGATTGACTGTTTTGGCTAGTAGCATCAGTTGAAGAAGATGATGCTGCCATTGTTAACACGTTGCGGAAGCTTCAACAATCTTGAAAGAACCGTTACAACAACCAAATGACTCAACAAACTCAGCCTTGAACAATACACCAGAACTCAATCTTGAAAGAACGTAGATGAAAGAATGATAGAAATGATGAAAGAATTGTGAATAGAATGATAGGAATGATGGAGAAATGATGATCGGAAAAAGTTAGTTACGGTGGTTTATGGTGATCGGAAAAGTTAGTTACGGTGGTTTATGGTGATCGGAAAAGTTAGTTATGGTGGTTACGGTTGAGTCGGTTGTAACTGATCAAGAACTCATTACTGAGCTCTGATACCATGTTGACAGTAATGAGTAGAGAGAAACACACAGTTCACACAGTGAAAATGATTCTCCTTATTACTTCAAAATGAAAGATACAAAGGTTTTATACAGCAGAAAAACAGATGGGAGGAAGGAGAAAAAGAATAACAGAAAAGTTACAAAACAAACCCTACACTATTTCAATGTTCCAATATGAGTCCTTCAACTATTAACCAACCCCTCTTTTACAACTTTCAATAAGTTTTTAATCACGGAGTTGTCCATGTAAGTATTCGATTCTTTCTTGTGTCTTTGAAGTTTGAACAATTTAGTTTAAGTTTATCTGATCAATGATGATGTCTGGGATACACAGTTGGCTACGATTTTAATAAAAAGAGTTAACTACATTTTTGGTCCTTGTGGTTGTAACTGGATTTCACTTTTGGTCCATTTGTTCAAAAAGTTGCGATTTTAGTCCAAAATGCATAGTTTGGTTTCACTTTTGGTCCATTTTTCTAACGAAGTTAGTTCAGTTAGTTAAGTCGAATTGTAAAGTGGCAACATTAGTCCTTTAACCTAACGGTCGTTAACAACGTTAGTCATTTATACCAAAGATCGTTTGCAACATTTGCAACGTTAGTCCTTTCAGTTAGTTAGTCCTTTAAAAAAAAATTCTAAAAAAAAATTCGAAAAAAATGTTTTTTTGTCGAAATTTTTTTTAAGATAAAAAATTTCAAAATTTTTTTAATTTTTTTTTCTAATAAAAATTTTCTTAAAAAATTCTAAAAAAATAATTCGGAAAAAAAATTTAGAAAAAAATTTTTAATTTTTTTTTTCTAAAATAAAATTCGAAAAAAATTTCGAAATATATTCTAAAAAAAACTTTTTTTTTCCGAAAAAAATTCTAAAAAAATTTCTAAAAAAAATCTAAAATTTTTAAAAATGTATATACATTGAAAAAACGTATATACATTGCAAAAATGTGTGTAAAATGTATACACGTTTTAAAAAAAAATATACCAAAGATCACACACACTTTTACACACGTTTTTTTATTAGATTTTTTTTTTTTTTTTTTTTTTTTTTTATTTTAAATTTAGAAATTCTTTTAGCATTGCCATTTTTAGAATTTTTAGCATTGACATTTTGCGATTTTTGATATGGACTAAAAATTTCTAAAAAAAAATGTACTAAAACTATCATTTGATATGGTTTTAGTCTATTTTTTTAGAAACTTACATTTTGGTCCTTGTGGTTGTCGCGGATTTCACTTTTGGTCTATTTGTTCAAAAGTTGCGATTTTAGTCCAAAATGCATAGTTTGGTTTCACTTTTGGTCCATTTTCTAACGAAGTTAGTTCGGTCGATTAAGTCGAATTGTAAAGTGGCAACATTAGTCCTTTAACCTAACGATCGTTAACAACGTTAGTCATTTATACCAAAGATCGCTTTGCAACGTTAGTCCTTTAAAAAATTCTAAAAAATTTAATAAATTTTTTTTCAAATTTTTTCAAAAATAATTCAAATTTTTTAATAAAAAATCTCAAATTTTTTCATGAAAAAATTTTCTTAAAAATTCTAAAAAAGTTTTTGATTGAAAAACTTTATTTCCTAAAAAAATTAGAAAAAAATTCTAAATTTTTTTTTCTAAAATAAAATTCTAAAAAAATTTGAAAAATATTTTAAAAAACTTTTTTCCAAAAAATAATTTGAGATTTTTTTTAGAAAAAAAATCTAATTTTTTTCCTAGAAATGGACTAAAACTATATCAAAAATTTTTAGACATGTTTTTTAGAAATTTTGTACTAATCCATATCAAAATTGACTAAAACCATATCAATTTTTTTTATCAAAATGATAGTTTGGTCTCACTTTTCTAAAAATTTTGTACTAGTTTCACTTTTCTAAAAGTTTCTAAAAATAGACTAAAACCATATCAAATGATAGTTTTAGTACATTTTTTTTAGAAATTTTTAGTCCATATCAAAAATCGCAAAATGTCAATGCTAAAAAATTCTAAAAAATGGCAATGCTAAAAGAATTTCTAAATTTAAAAAAAAAAAAAAAAAAAAAATCTAATAAAAAAAAGCGTGTGTAAAAGTGTGTGTGATCTTTGGTATATTTTTTTTAAAACGTGTATACATTTTACACACATTTTTGCAATGTATATCGTTTTCAATGTATATACATTCTTCAAAATTTTAGATTTTTTAGAAATTTTTAGAATTTTTTCTAAAAAAAAAGTTTTTGTAGAATATATTTCAAATTTTTTTCGAATTTTATTTTAGAAAAAAAAATTAAAATTTTTTTCTAAATTTTTTTCCTAATTATTTTTTAGAATTTTTAAGAAAATTTTTATTAGAAAACAATTAAAAAAATTTTGAAATTTTTATCTTAAAAAATTTCTACAAAAACATTTTTTCGAATTTTTTTAGAATTTTTTTAAAGGACTAACTAACCGAAAGGACTAACGCTGCAAATGTTGCAAACGATCTTTGGTATAAATGACTAACGTTGTTAACGACCGCCAGGTTAAAGGACTAATGTTGCCACTTTACAACCGACTTAACTAATCGAACTAACTTCGTTGAAAAATGGACCAAAAGTGAAACCAAACTATGCATTTTGGACTAAAATCGCAACTTTTCGAACAAATGGACCAAAAGTGAAATCCAGCTACAACCACAAGGACCAAAATGTAGTTAACTCTTTTATTAAAATCGAGCCAACTGTGTATCCCGTGACATCATCATTGATCGATAAACTTAAACTAAATTGTTCAAACTTCAAAGACACAAGAAAGAATCGAATACTTACATGGACAACTCCGTGATTAAAAACTTATTGAAAGTTGTAAAAGAGGATTGGTTAATAAATGAAGGACTCATATTGGAACATTGAAATAGTGTAGGGTTTGTTTTGTAACTTTTCATTATTCTTTTCTCCTTCCTCCCATCTGCTTTTTCTCGTCAGATAAAACCTTTGTATCTTTCATTTTGAAGTAATAAGGAGAATCATTTTCACCGTGCGAATCGTGTTTCTCTCTCACTCATCACAACATGGTATCGAGCTCAAGAATGAGTTCTTGATCGCCATAACCGACTCAACCGAACCACCATAACTAACTTTTCCGATCACCATAAACCACCGTGAACTAACTTTTCCGATCACCATAAACCACCGTGAATTAACTTTTTCCGATCATCATTTCTCCATCATTCCTATCATTCTATTCACAATTTTTCATCATTTCTATCATTCTTTCATCTACGCTCTTTCAAGATCGAGTTCGTGTATTGTTCAAGGTCGAGTTTGTTGAGTCATTTGGTTGTTGTAACGGTTCTTTCAAGATTGTTGAAGCTTCCGAGCGTGTTAACAATGGCGACATCATCTTCTTCAACTCGATGCTACTAGCCAAAACAAATAATCTCTTTGTTTCAAAATCCATCAGATTTGCATCCTTCGATGGCCCGGTACTCTTGTGGTGAATGAGAAATTGTTAGGAGCACAAAACTATCGTTCTTGGAGACGATCATTGAAATTGCTCTTCTACCAAAAGAAAGTTAGGTTTCATCGAGGAATGCCCAAGATCACAAGATGATTTGAATTTACAAGAACAAATGGGATACATGTAATAATCTGGTGATTAGTTGGTTAATGAACTCAAGATCTGAATCCATTGCAAAATCCATTATGTTCATTGGCATCGCTTATGCAATTTGGATTCAACTTGAGAAAATATTTGCTCTCAAAGAATGGGTCACATAAGTACAAGTTGAACAGAGAGACTTATGAGACCATGCAATCGAAGATCTCAGTGAGTGAGTACTATACAAGTATGAAGTGTGTTTGGGAAGAATTGATTCAATGAATGAATTGCCAAGAATAGTCAATATCACCCCGTAAATTGCTTTTTTTCTAACTGCTTGAGTACTCGTAAAGAAGAGCAAAGATTGTTTCAGTTCTTGAATGGTTTGGATGACAAATTTTCTCATCAAAGGAGTCGATTGTTGTTAAATTCTCCTTTGCCAAGTGTTGAGACTCCTTGTGCTTTGCTTCAACAAGAAGAGTCTCAGCGGGGGTATTTGGATCAGACAATCATTTGTTGAATCTCTGCCTCTATAGCAAAGGTGAGGTCAAAGAGAAGTGTAACATATGTGGCTACAAGTGGCATCCACCGCATAGTGTCGAGAAAGTTGGTTACCCCACATGGCATTACAAGTATAAGCACTCACAAAAGGTAAAGCTCCTCGGAAAGGTTTCGTGGAATGTGAAAAAGACAAATGCATTGGTTGAAACTGGTGGTCATGTGGTCTTTACTTCAAAGCGCTTTGAATAACTCATGAAGAGTATTCCTCATTTCAATCGGACTCACCGATGAGACTAATACATTGGAACATCCTTTTGGAGAAGGTACACTCTCTTGTTTTCTTGTGTTAATGGGGTTATAGAAGGATGGATAATTGATACAGGGCAAGTGATCATATGTCACCGGATAGCAATCGATTTGAATGATGTTGAGGCTCTTAAGTGTAAACAGTTATTAATTTGCCAAATGGACATACTTGACCATTTCTAAAGTAGGCAATGTTGCTTTACAAAATGGACTTAAGTCAACAATGTTCTCATAGTTCCTTCCTTCAAATTCAAGCTTTTGTCGGTCTCTAAACTAACAAAAGATTCTCATTGCTTTGTTACATTTTATGAGAAATTACATGTTATCCAGACTTGAAAACCGTGAAGGTGTTGGGCTTGGGTAAAAAGCAAGTGGCCTCTATCATCTACTCAATCTTCCTCTCGATCAAATTCATTCTCAACTTTCTTCAATGGTTGTGTCGCCCTTGAAGATTGTAGTCTATTTTCATTTTTCTCAAACATTACGCTCCAACAAACTATGCTTTTAGTGTTTTCAATAATTCTTACGGCCAGGCATCATAGACTTGGTCACATTTCGATTCTACTTTCAAACATATTACTTACATTCTCGAAAGTGTATCTCATTCTAATGAGAATTTTGTTCGACTTGTCCAATGGCAAAATTCACAAAACTTCCATATTACGCTAGTAAATCTCATTCCAAAGTTCCATTTCACTCATTCATATGGACATTTGGGGACCTATAAAGTTCCAACCATAGGGAATCATAAGTATTTTCTCACTATAGTTGATGATTGTAGTAGAAATTTTTGGACATATTTACTAGTCGAAAGTCGATGCATTTGCCACTTTCAAGTCATTTGTTAATTTTGTGAAGAAGCGGTTTGAAAAAGATATAAAAGTGGTGAGATCGAGACAATGCCTTAGAATTTCTCAAAGGATCTATAGGCCCTTTATGGACTCACTGAATAGAGCATCAAACTTCATGTGTTGATAGACCTCAAGAAAATGGGAGGGTAGAAAAAACATAGAAACATATTGGAGATAGCTAGAGCCCTAAGATTGCATGCTCATTTTCCCAGACATTATTGGGGTGACCGTGTTATCACCGCAACATATCTCATTATGATTTCCACCTTTGTGTTGAAATTTAAGACACCTTATGAAGTTTTGTTGCAATCTAAACCGAGTATAGTCATCTAAGGGTGTTTGGTTGTTTAGCAATGGCTAGTAATCCTTCCGAGTTGTTGACAAATTTGATTCCGAGGTGTACCTTGTTTATTTCTCGGGTTATCCACAACATCAAAAAGGGTACAAACTTAAATTTGTTTGAATCATACAAGGTTTGTGTCAAGAGATGTTGTCTTCTATGAACATATATTTCCTACTCTAAAACAAGTATGTTGCAAGTTCTTCAACCCGTGCTGCACCCATTTCTTCACCATTGTGGTATGAAGATTTTGTATCCACAACACAACCCGCTCATGAGCCCTTTATTCTTCTTGAAGTTGTTCATGAATCTGCTGAAGTTGTTCATGAATCTGATGTTGTTCATGATTCTGCGATGTTGTTCATGAATCTGCGATGTTGTTCACACTTGCACCATCTTTCATTCCAACCACTAGTGTTCAAGATACGTGAATCGGAAGATCCACCAGAGTGTCAAGTGCTCCAAGTCGGCTAAAGATTATGTAACACCAATTCATCAACCAAAGGCTAATCAAGTGTCGATTACTCCTCTTCGCCTCAATTTCATGCTTTTCTATGTGCTTTGGTGGCTCAACAAGACCTACTTACTTTAAAGCGGTTAAAGAAGAAGATTGGTGTAATGCAATGAATTTGAGCTAAGAGCATTAGAGAGAATGATACATGGGAAGTACTGTTCTACCTAAAGGGAAGAAAGCTATTGCTTGTCATTGGATCTACAAAATCAAACTCAAAGTCGATGGTACACTTGACAAGAAGAAAGCTAGACTTGTAGTGAATGGGAATAGGCAAAGAAAAGGTGTTGACTATGAAGAAACTTTTGCTCCATGGCAAAAATGGTGATCGTTAGAGCTTTACTTGCAAAAAAAGCCATGAAAGGTTGGGAAATTTGTCAAATGGATGTGTCTAATGCCTTTCTCCATGGTGATCTCTTTGAAGAAGTGTATATGCAAATGCCTCATGGTATATTGGAAAGGGGAGAGTGTGCAAAATGTTCCTGCTTGATTCAAGTTTAGTATGCAAACTCAAGAAGTCCTTGTATGGTCTCAAACAAGCACCTAGATGTTGGTTTGCCAAACTCTCTTGAAGATTGTTGTCCTTTGGCTATACTCAATCTAAGGTCGACACTCATTGTTCATCAAGACGAGATCTCGAATCCTTCTGACGATCCTTGTTTATGTTGATGATCTTCTAATCACTTTGGTTCTAGCAACACTTTCGATTCAAGCTCTTAAAACACAATTAAGTACTCATTTTCACATGAAGGATTTGGGTCGATGAATTATTTCTTAGGACCTGAGGTGTGCAAAAGTGACCAAGGCATTTTCATCTCTCAAAAGAAGTATACTCTTGATTTACTTCAAGAAGTCGGTTTGACTAATGCAAGACCATACAAGTTGCCTATGGATTCTCATATCAAGTTACAAGCGGACATGGAACTTCTTTACCGATCCGTATATGAGAAGATACATAGGCAAACTCATATATCTCACAATAACAAGACCGATATTTGCTATCTTGTGCGGTTGTTGAGCCGCTTTATGCAAAATCCTACATCGATGCATATGCAAGCGGTGAAACATTTGATGAGATATTTGTTGAATTCACCGGTCAAGGTATATTATTAGCTAATGATTAATTTGCTCATTCGATCGCCTATTGTGACAGCCGATTGGGCTAGTTGTCCTATGACAAGAAGGTCCACCACCGGCTATTGTATTTTGTTGGGTCAATCACCTATTTCATGGAAATCTAAGAAGCAACAAGTGGTGTCTAGATCATCACCGTCAATACGTGAGCTATGGCCCTAACATGTTGTGAAGTTACTTAGTGGTGACATTGTTGAAAGATTTGGGGCTCAAAGATCTTGGTCCCAGTAGATTTGAAATGTGATAATCAAGTCGCCATTTATATAGTCGCCAATCCGGTCTTCCATGCCGAGAACAAAGCATATAAAGTGGATTGTCATTATGTGCGGATCAAGTCAAGAATGGGAAGTCCTACCTTCTCATGTTTCCACTAAAGACCAATAGTGATGTGTTTACTAAAGTTCTTCCAAAGCAGATCAAGATTCTAAATTAATGTCCAAGTTGGGAGCTTGGGTCCTTCCACCTCTCAACTCGAGGGGAGTGTAAAAGAGGATTGGTTAATAGTCGAAGGACTCGTATTGGAACATTGAAATAGTGTAGGGTTTGTTTTGTAACTTTTACATTATTCTTTTCTCCTTCCTCCCATCTGCTTTTTCTGTCAGATAAAACCTTTGTATCTTTCATTTTGAAGTAATAAGGAGAATCATTTTCACCGTGTGAACTGTGTTTTCTCTACTCATTCTCACAACAAAGTCAACGCTCAAATTCTAGTCAATAATTTGATAATCTCAACCACATTCCAAAGAAATTATTAGCCAAACAAAGGCAAAATGTAAATTTTGAGGTAAAGGCTCTACACCATACGCTTTATAATCAAAAAACATCATATAAGAGTTTGAAACACTCTCGTATGAAAAAGTTTTGTCACATATATGCTATCAATATTTTTAATGCACATAAAAGTATAAGTAGCGGTACATAACATATACATGAAATGAAAATACTTACATTATTCATAGATGGGGTTATGGTACATAAAAGTCACTAAAGTTTCAAAAATTTGTCCTAATTTACTATAGTTTCATTTTGGTCATCCGGTTACCCGTGTTATAGTGACCGGTTCTTTAGGTTACCACGTTGTATACTACTTATGATTACCGGTTACATTTTATTTTTCCTTCAAGTTTTTGTTTTTTTCCTTATTTAAATTCATTTCCTTATTTAAAATAGGTATCAAACCCAGATCTTCAAACTATCACCGGCTCCTCTCTCTTCCTCTTCTTGAGCCACTTGGGCAACCCTATAACGCCACCACCACCTGCTTCACGCATCACCACCACCACCAAAACACTCATCTCACCTCCTCATCATTTCTACATACTCCACGCGCCACCAATCCACCATCACCGTCACCTCAACCACCATACGCGCCACCCTCTTCGTTATATATAGTTTGTACGATAGATCGGGAAGAATAGAAAAGGTAAGAAACGAGTTTGACTCGCTTGAGCTGCTTGAGCTTTGCTCGTGTCCGTGGTCACTAAGGATCGCCACCACCACCATCTCGCCTCCTTTATCTCATTTCCTTTGTCTTTTGGTCGTGAGTTGGTTACGGTCTCAGTTGGTTTGGACTTCCGGGTTTTGTTTCCGATTTGGTTGGTGGTGTTATGATTGGTGGGATAGTTGGTAAAGGGTTTGTGGGTTTGTTTTGATGTCGAATTTGGGAGAGGAGCAGTGAGTCGCTTTTGCTTGTCTTGACTTGTTTAGAGCTTTAAGCATGTTATTTTAGCTTAATGTTGAAGTATAAACAAACTATCTCCAACGTGGCATATGAGACGGGCTAGTAGCGGTTGCCACTCCACTCAATGACCCGAGCGCAAAGATTTTTAAACGATAGAGACCTAATTAACAAACCCGATAACATGGGTAACTGATGACCAAAATGAAACTATAGTAACTTAGGACAAATTTTTTGGAAACTTTAGTGACTTTCGTGTACCATAACCCTTCATAGATGTATCCAAGTTAGAATGGAGATCATACAACTTGCATAACATATAGATGAAAAAAGTGCTTTTACTCAAAGATGCTGACAAAAAACCCTAAAAATTAAACAAAGAGCTTAAGAGCATAAAAATCTTACTTGAACGTATGAAGTCGCTGCCACAAAGCTAAAAACACAACCAATACGCAAATTACATCAAACTTATGGGGAATAAAAAATCTACAAATCTTTGAAAACATGTTATTCTTTATTATATGTTCATCGAACAATGATCAATCTGCACAAAACAAAAGAATTTAAAAAACTGTTAGTTTTTAAAATGTAACACCAATAACGTGTTTTTAATTTGTCTAATTATGTGCGTCTTTGACTTTTTTCAAATGGAGGAGTGTGCCACGTGTCGAAAGAATACGCAGTGTTATTTTTAGAAAAAATTTATGAGAGGCTTTAGAAAAACTCTATTTTATTAGAGAGTATAGATAGATATATGATACAAGTTAAAAAGATTTACAAACACTCAAGTTAGTTTATTTTTAAGAAAAATGCTAAATATAGCCTTAAACTATGTATAATAAATTCAGACAAATAATTGTCCACTTTTTAAAATTAACTTCTTCCAACCAATAAATGTATTACCTCTCACCTCTCATTGCATGTTTTTAACTATTAATCGTAGCCTTTAAGGATACAAATAGCAAAATCCTATTTTTTTAATGTAATTCGATATAACATTTTACTTTGAAACATTTCTCACCAAAATTTATCGAATAAATAACTAGTAATCGATTGGACAAAAACATGAATTATTTTGATGTAGTTAGTTAATTACTTGATAGGAAGTAAAAGTAGTGATGTAATAATAGGCCACAAGCAGGCTTTGTCTAACATGCTTCCACTTTATGGGAGCACCCCACTCGTATTCAAATGTCCATGTTTTTTGGTCTTTCTGTAGAGCATAAAACACACGCAAATTTTGTGTATGCAAATTATAACTTCTGTTGTAAATGAACCTTTTAGTTTTGAAACTACCAAACGTTGAAGAAAAAATAAGTCATTAACAGAAGTTATTTCAGTATCTACCAAAACAATGCAAACACTAAGGTTGCGTTTAGTTGAGAAACACTTTGCTTTCCACAAAATATTTTAATGAAAACAAGAAAAGTAGATCGCGTTCAAATCAACGCTTTCCAACAAAACGTTTTGCAAAACACAAATCCCTATTTCCTAACTTATCAAGGAAAATTACAAAACAAATTTTAGTTGTTTCCTTGCTTTCCTTCAGAACCCACAACCCTGTTGTTGTTGATACAAAAGATGGGCGTTCACGATTTGGAGCTCGGTTCGTACCAATTGAGAATTGCTTTGCTTGAGACTGCGCACTAAGAGATAAGAAACACCGTTGGGCTTAAGTGGGATTGTCTCGCGATTATCCTCCGGCGTGAGAGTAAATGTCGGTTTAGGGTTTAAGGAGTTTAGGGTTATGAGATCGTACCTTCAGCGAGGGTATCATACCCTTTATATATGCACGGAATCCTTGTTGGTTCCGTGTTCCCCAACTCCAGTATCCGCCTAAGTCGGTTAGAATAATTATCATCATCTTTTAGAAGATATCTATATCCATTAGTAAATAGATTTGGGCTTGGGCTTTCATGAGCCCAAACCGTTATTAAAGTGGCCCAGTCGTGCGGGCTTTGTTAATAATGGGCGTGGTCGGGTTTATGACCCGACACCGCAGACTATCGTCATCATGTCCCCAGTCTAGGATGCGCGATGCGTAGCTGCGGATGCTGAACTAATAACCGTAGTCCCAAAAACAAATAATATAAAGCGTATCCAAGAAGCCATATACTTACCGTGGGTACAATGTATCGAGACATCCATGTGAAAAGTCAAAGCCTCGTTAATCGGGAAAAGTTCTTGCCTCATTTGTCACATCAAGCATCTCGTCCACACAATGAAGCCTAGTGGGATCCACGTGTGCCATGTCGTGTGGAAGGGAGAAATATATAACTTGGGACTCATTTTCACCGCAATTTTCACGGTAAAACACCTTAGCCATTTCTAAAGCAAAGCAAGAGTCTTTATCCAAGAGCAACCAACCACAAAGGTAACCGCGTGCGTGATATGAAAAATATATCACCATGGTGAAACGGTTATCGACTTCACCTCAGAGCCTTAATTTGATCGAATGATGGAATTTACCTCGATTATTTTATACCCGGGCGTGCATCCGGTGGTTCGGATGCGCGCGCCACGATTGCGAATTTCCCAAGAAGGAAAGTGGGTGTTTACGGTTATTCAATTTGCGAATCAGCGTGTGCCCACCATCACGCTTCTATGCGATGTGTTAAATTATTATACACTACACATATCGCAGATTACCTTTGCATCGGCGCCGCCAAAATTACTAATTTGAAGTAAATTGCGCTTTCGGGGATTAATCCCACCATCACTTATTCCGCGCCTTTTACCACACTCATTGGTAGCATGGGTGGGTAACTTTTTCAAAAGCAGCGGGTGAGCTGCGATTATATCTGAATAAACTAAACGCCATAGGAATTGGAGGAGTATTTCTTGGGTAGATGATACATGTTTCCGTGGAATTATGAGTTCTATACGCGAGGAAATCTACAGAGGATGAGTGCCCATTGCAGGGTCAGTATAACGTCGAGGATGCGGTTGATAAGCGAACCGCATCCCTATTAGTGCATATCACGAGGGATTTTGGTGCACATGGGGATCGGTATGAATTATTTTGGCCGAAGATGAGATTCCTATCTTCTTAGGCGCCCGTGGCGGTGGGTACTTATTCCTCCGTACCTCTACGTATAAATAATGTAAGAGTAATCTTCCGTCTTGCTGCGCATTATATAACTTTGTTTGTATATGTGTTTTGCTTTAGCGAGATGGATCTATTCAACGTAAATGCAGTTGGCGAAGCCCATGACCATAAAGGCAGTGAGACCATTGAGGATGACGAGGCCAATCTTGGCATGGCGAAGGCGTGTCATGGGCCGCTGCGGGGATCGAGGGACCCGGTTCCTCCGGTTGCGGTGGAGAGCAGCGCCGCTTCTGAGCCGTCCCGATCCACGAGGAGACATCGGTAGCGCGTTCGGTAGCCCCATAGGCTGGGCCTTGACACAAGAGGAATCGAGAAGAAGAAGCGCTTAGCCGCAAAAGGACGACAAGAGCATGGTGCGGGCCCATCAAGGAAGAAGCGTCCGTGATTCAAGCTGTGGGTTGTCCTCCACGGATGAAGCGGCGTCGCACCCATCTGCGATGATGCGGAGCCAAGTAAGTAAAACCATACATGTATAACCTTTTGTTAGTTCTTTGAATGTCTTGTTGTGATTCTAACATTCTGTTGGTGATCATACGGGGTGGAGCAAGTCATAGAATCACCTCCCAGTGAGTCCAACACCGGTGACACATTATCGAGCCGCCGAGCCGGATAAAGAAAACCAAGGCGATGCGGATGTGCCCTGGGTCAATTAGTTGAAGAGTTGGTTCAGTGTCCATTCATCGAGCTTCGTTAATCGTGGTGAAAGATCGGTGTCGGTGGGAGGACCAAAGCACAAAAAAGATCAAACAATAGCTTTGTGTTGGGCGCGGTGGCAAGCACCAAGCACAATTGGATAGCGGCGTGCGTCTGAGTCTAGTGAGCTCGGTATATGTGCAAGGGCCGATGACAAGATGGCGTTAATGTGTCAATTAAGTCGGGGGCGTCTTGAGGCGCCAAGTACAAGTCTACGTCTTCTTGGGCCTTGAAACACCTAGATCGGGAAAAGAGTTTGTTTTGTGATTGGGGAACTTAGAACCTTGTGAGCTGGTCCTTGGAGGTGCGAGGAGGCAAGGCTGCGTGGTGAGCATCGAGTGCGATGAAGAATTGTATCCGCATCTTATGTCGGTGATTGCGGGCGTGGGTGGCTCATAAGCCACGGTCTTATGGTGCGCTTAGTACCCTAAGTCGTCGGAGGTAGTGAATGCATTCGGGAGGTTGTTCGGTCGCTCTAGGCGTGGTAAATCGAGGCGGTGGAACAACTCCATGACGAAGGCTTGTTGGCGCTTTGTTGATAAGGTACAGGGTGCAATCTTTGAATCATATGATCACTTGGTTTTGCCATGCAAAAATGAAGACTTAGAGCTTCGAATGATTTGAGCTTGGCGCGATCAAGATTATCCGATCGGTGTTATTATGGCGGGGTTGACATTGGCGCGTCATCGTCTTTGAGGATGCGGACACGGTGGGACTATTTTACGAAACCTCGCGAGTCGCGACTCAAGTGCCCGTCTTTGCGCGTCTGGGATAATCGAAATCCTTTGCATTGGAGAAGAGGTATCTCTAAAGGAGGTCTTGGAGCGCATACCGCCCGTCTTGCCAAGAAAAAAGTATCGCGGTAAGGCCGTTTTGTGTGGATTAGGTGCGGCTCACTTGCAGAGATCGATGGAGTGCCGGTCGATTATGGCCACCGTGTCGCTAATGATTCGGATGTCTTGAAGAGCCTCGGTGAAGTTAAAGCGACAAGTCATGTTGGTGCCATCGCTTAGGCGTTGTAGTAGCATGTAGCGGATATGTTTAATATCGTTTGTAATAACTCATAGTTATAAATAAAAATTTCTTTTTGCTTGTTGCTTGTAGGCATTTGTAATGTATCTGATCATACATAGCGTAAAAATTCATAGTCTTATATGAAAATCGGAGTATACTTTGGAACATAATTCTAAGTATTTAATCATAATCGTGTATGTTATGAGTCACGACGTCTTGTAAATATCGTATTAAGGAAGCAAGTGTCTTGGCTCCAAAGTTGTTAAACATGCGTGTGCATTCTTTGCGCAACCGTCGTGGGATGCGCATATATCTTATTCAACGTCTTGAGAATAAGGTGTTTAACAGGATCGTGATCCGGTATTGATGGGTTTGCAACCTCTTTTCAACAAGTTAGTTAGTAGGTCAACTTATCCTTTTACCGCCATGGGTTTATGTGTAGTGCATGCTGCCGTGAGTGGTAGCAAAATAAAAATTGTTAAAGCATACGATATATGGAATAACAACTTAAAATGTGTGCGAGTTAGCTAGAAACGCGACATTTTAATAATACTGCAAGTTTATCGAAATAACAAAGCGATAAAATATGAAAAATAAAAGCGATTACATGAATGTTTATTGGGCACTAAAAGTGCGGAGCGTCTGCACAGCTATCGTGGCGATTCTTATAGGTAGCACCTCTTGAGGTTCTTGATATTCCATGTCTTGTGATGAGTCGCGACCATCAAACCTAAATGGCCGATGCTGGCGCTTTGTGCCCGTTGCTGATAACCTCATAAGGTCCTTCCACAGGTCGAGCTTACAGTATCTTATTTCGGCTTGCCTCATTGTCGCGGTGAACAAAGTCACACAGTGCGAATGAAACAACTGCGTACCTTGGCATCATAGTATCCTTTCATTTTGACTTGACCTTGCCTCCCGTATAGTCATGGCGTTCGCGTCTTTCTTCCAGTGGGTCAAGTCGACACGTCTTTCATCGTCGTTTGTAGCCATTAATCTCCGCGGTCGGATAGTTGGCATGCCGATCTCGGTTGGTATAACGGCTTACATCCCGTATACAAGAGAAAGGGGTGTCCCTGTCTTTGGTTTTAGCGAGTACGGTGTGCCCATAATATATGAAAGTTCTTGACCCGCCTTCCTTTGTGCTTGTCCAGCGTGCTTTGATTCCTTCACGAGCTTGGTTTGCGCTCGACTAAACCATTGGTTTGTGGGTGCGTAACCGAAGCAAAGTGTTGGGTGATGTTTAACTTCGCACCAATCTTTAAAGGGTTGTCGCGAATTGTTTCCGTTGTCGAGATGATTTCACGGGTAATCCGGCGGCATACAATGTTCTCCCGGACAAAGCGTTTTACACGGTTGCCGATAATGTTGCTCTTGCTTTTGCCTCGATCCACGGTGAAGTAGTCTATAGCGACGATGAAAATTTGAGACCGCTGCGCTCTTGGAAAAGGGCCGGCGATATCAATGCCCCATTGTAGAATGGCCGTGGCGGCAGTGATGGGTGTTAACTCATGCGTGGTTTCTTGCGATGCGGATGCATGGACTTGGCAATCATTGCACTTCCTTATCAAATCCAGCGCATCTTTATGCATGGTTGGCGATGGTATCGATCGCGTAGCGCGTGCTACAACGGACCGTGGTCCTGCGTGCATGCTACATGAACCCTCGTGGATTTCTCGCGACACATAATTTGCTTGTCACGGGCCCTCGCATCTAAGCCGTGGGTTTGGAGGAAAGAGCGTCGTCTGATATGTTGTCGGCGCCTTTCAATTCTGCTGACTGTGCGGCCGTATTATGACTTCATTTGTTCTTGGGGTAATGTCCGCTTTGCTTAAGAAATCGCAATTGGGGTCATCCATGTAGGACCATCTCTCTATGATTCGGAAACTTCCATCTCATTATCGACTTGCTTTTCGGTGTTTCCACTAGCACTTGCTTTGATAAGTGTCTGAAGCTTGTCGAGGCTATCTTGCTCGGTGCATCGCTGCGATTTTCTCCTCTAGGGACTTGCTTGATAGTCGTCTGTCAAAGCCTTTGATCGGTCTTTAGTCTTCTCGAATCTTGAATCATGTTTTCTTCTTTGGCGGCGTATTCACTGACACATGGTTGGCCACTAGTCGAGTCCACGTTTGCTTCAAAGTTCGTGCGCCCATTCGAGCTGCAATCGTAGTCCGGTGATCGGGCTTCATATTACGCCTCGTTGTTTGTCGAGGTAAATTCAAAGCGCGATGCGTAAGTGAATTCCATTCCTACGGGTTTGTGAGAATAAGGCCGACTCACGAGCCATCCACGCGTGAGGACCCATCGTAAGCAGGATCCATGGATCATGTAGTGCTTTTAAGCTTGGTGTAGGTACCTCGTCGATGTCTGGGTTCTCGATGATGAAGTCGCCGAACTTGTCCTTTTATTGCGATCGTGGCTGTAAGAGATGTTATGTTCACCTAGCAACACACTCCACTTACGGAGTCGATCTGACGCATCGGGTTTGGAGATGATCGCTTGATGGCTTGATGCAGTAATTACCGCTATCAGATGCGCTTGGAAATACCGTGCGATCGCTTGGCGGCAAACACTAATGCCAAGACCAATTTTCCATGGCACTATAGTTCATCTCCGTCTTCTTGAGCTTTGCTAACAAAATAGATAGGGGTTTGCAAAGAGTCCCTATCGGTTAGTAACATGTTGGCCCGCCCCATGGTGGTAGCGGATACATGATCGACTCTTCCCACAGTGGGGTGCCACGAGTGTTGGGGCGTTGCTGAATCTTTGTTTGAGTGTGGTGAAAGCTTCTTACGCCTCAGTTGTCCACCGAAAGTCACCCTTTTATACACTTCTTGAGTGTTTTGAAAAGAGCGATGACTTTTCTGTTGATTAGATAGGAACCTGTTGAGGCGGCTAGTTTTCCATTGAGGATTGGACTTCCTTGACGTGCGTGGTGAGGAAGTTCCATTACCGCCTTTGTCTTCACGGACACGGTCCGATGCCATCGGGTTCTATCAAGTACCACAAGAACATGCCTTGGTGGCAGAAGGTGCGTTTCTTAAGTTTAACTTCATGTTAATCTCGCGTAGAGTTTTGAATGTTTCTTCTATGTCGCGCACGGTTCCTTTTCGGTTATGGCTTTTAATGACCGGTCATCCACATAGACTTCGAGTTGCGGCCTACACCTTTTTGAAGGCATTGTCTACCAACGGCGATAGGTGGCACCGCGTTCTTGAAGCCAAGCGGCATTTTTGTGTAACGATGCGCGCCTTGGCTTGTGTGGAACATTTGCCTTTTCTTCGTCTTCTTGGGCCATTTGTATACGGTGATATCCGCATGCGGCGTCGAGAAAACACTTCAACGGGTATCCACACAGGACTCTATTTTCCAATCTATCTCGGTAGCGGATAGCGATCCTGTGGCGCGCTTTATTAAGGTCGGTGAAGTCTACACATTCGCCCGACTACCGTCGCTTTTGACCATTCTTTGGATTAGAAAGCGATCGTGGTAATAGACCTCACGCATAATTCCGCTTTAACTAATTTACGCACCTCTGCTAGAATTGCTGCGCCTCTGCGGAGCTTGGCCGCGCTTTTTCGACGTATCGGTAAGTATCCTTGCCGGTTCTAAGTTTATGCTCTGTGATCGGCGTGATACGCCCGATGTGTTTGGGCTCCCGTGCGAAAATATCTACGTTCTTTTGTAGGAGGCCAAGCGCACGCCCGCTTTCTTGGTTGTCCGACAATGACCTCCAATGGTTATCTCACAGTGCGGATATTCGGATGGTTGCGACCTTAAAGTTGAGATTTTGGCCGCGCCTTGCCGGGATTGGTTCCATTTCGCGTATAGCGTATTTACATTCTGTTTAGTACCGTGGCATTGTAAAGTGACAATGCCCCTTCCTTGAATTTAAGCATCCGTGTGTTTGGCGGCACCAGCGCATGGTGATATCCGGGTCTCCCAATAATGCCATTATATGATGAAGAGTTTAATCACCATGAAATCCATCGAGTTGTTGTAGAGTGCTCTGCGTTGCCAACACCGACTAGCGATCATGATTGGCCCGTAGGCCATATCTTCTCACTGTGAAACCAGTGAGTGCGGCTGATGACCAAATGTAGCCGACTACGTATTTCGGTCGTAGTCTTTTAAAGCAATGCTCATACATAATATTTGCCGATGCCCTCCATCGATGTACATGCGGTGTATGTCGTGACCACGCGCTAATTTCAATGGTAAGGGGCTCGTGACTGCGTTGTCCGCCGTCAAAGTAGGAAAGAGATTTCACTTCTTGAGAAAACTCTTGGTGACCTTACGTCACGGTGGTTGTTGCCGCGTCATATCATATAGATTGTGTCGGCCTTATCCTTGGGTGTCTCCTTGCTGCATCGTTCTTTTGCTTATCTCTTCCTCTTTAATGTTTTAACTAAGTGGTCCAACACTTTGACCATCTTGTCGATGAGTTGGCGCACCGGACACACTCATTAGTGGTGTGACCTTTTGTGCATGGTAGTCACGGTATCCATTCCCGGTCGCTTATCTTACGGTGTGCGCGTCTGCGGCGATCTTGGGAAATTCGCTCCTTACTGCTGCGAGTATTTCCTTTGGGGTTTTGATCGGGGAGTATACATCATTATCCTGTCTCTGCCAGCTCCTCAGGCTGCGGTAGCTCTATTCTGTTATTACCTCGGTCATTGGATTGTCTCCCGGGTTGTTCTGTGACCGTGCTGGAATGGATCTTTTGCTATCATCATGGCGGCTTCTCCCTGGACAAAAGGCCGAGGCGCTTCATGAGTTCATCGAAGGTCTCGGGGATCTTGTCGTTCAATCTCTTGATGAGTTACGGGTTATTAATCCCATTCATGAGCTTGAGATCTTTAAGACTTACGGGCATGCTTTAACTTGCATGCGCTCGTCTTTGAAGCGTTCCATGAGCAGCGCTTGGATCTCCACGGTTACATTTTACCTGGCGAGTTCGGCGGGTTTTTAGCTACACTTTGCGTTGAGTAAAATTTAGGCGGGCGCCTTTCTCAACTCTTCAAAACCATTCACGCTCGCCGTGGGAGTTTGTTGAACCGATTCAGCGGCTTCCCACGGCGTGGAATTAAACATATGGCACCAAACCGGTTGTGGCGATTTTCGATGGTCGCGGTGATTCAAAATTTTTAGGTGATCGTCGGGATCACTGTCCCATCATATGTTTTAACATTTGCGGGCATCGCCTTCTCTTGTTTCGGAGAAATCAGCGATGCGTCTGGTGAGCGCATCCGGCTACAGCGGCGCCATGGGAGACATGTCTTCCTCTTGGCTATCGCGTGCCACGGATTTCAATGCCTGTATCACTATCCTCGTTGTCAGGGTTGTCGAAAGATGAATTTACCTTCTACGGCGCTTGGCGAAACCTTCCTCAGAATCCGACTCATAGTGCGGATGCGAAGGGCTCTGGCAGGGAATACTTCCGCCCGGTCTATCACGTACTCTCGGCTACCCGATCGGCGTGAACAGCGTGCGCCGTTCCTCTCTGTCACTATCGCTCGAGTGTTGCGGTGAGATGTCTCATCACCTCGATTCTCCTCCGATTACTGTTGAATCTTTGGGGTTTATGACCGCTTCCTCTGCGCTTTTCTTTCGGGTGGCGCGGTGGAAAGTATCGTATTCGAGTCGAAGTTGAGTCGGGCTTCGGGTTCATACTGTTCTATTCTTCTCTTCCTCTTGCATGAGGGTAGCCAACGCCGTGGTTTGGGATCTGGCTTACGGTGCTAGTGCAGTGCGACTCCCGAGTGAGTGCGTTTGTTTCTCTTCTTTTTCTTATCCGACCATGTGCCTCGGTACCTTTGTCGGTCGGTTTCTAGCAGATTGGAAGGGAGTAGTAAGGCAGGTTGTTCCGGTGCTTGTGATGGGTCTACTCCACTCGTGGTGGTTGTAGTGACTGGTCGCTCCAGAGTCTTGATTCTACGGAGGAAATCAAGTCTTGACTGATCCACTTATTTTTAGCGGTACTGGTTGTCCCAGTGCAGCTTGGGGTTGATCCACTCTGTGATTTCTTCCCATAAGATCCGGCGCGATCGGCGATTGCCGTGTTTTGTCATTCTAGTGTCGATTCTTAGTGTAGGGTCCGGATGGCGCCACTTGTTGATACAAAGATGGGCGTTCACGATTTGGAGCTCGGTTCTCGTACCAATTGAAATTCTTGCTTGAGACTGCGCACTAGAGATAAGAAACACGTTAGGCTTACAGTGGGATTGTCTCCCACGATTATCCTCCGGCGTGAGTAAATAATCGGTTTAGGGTTTAAGGAGTTTAGGGTTATGAGATCGTTACCTTCACGAGGGTATCATACCACTTTATATATGCGGAATCCTTGTTGGTTCGTGTTCCCCAACTTCCAGTATCCTTTAAGTCGGTTAGAATAATTATCATCATCTTTTAGAAGATATCTATATCCATTAAGTAAATAGATTTGGGCTTGGGCTTTCATGAGCCCAAACCGTTATTAAAGTGGCCCAGTCGTGCTGGGCTTTGTTAATAATGGGCGTGGTCGGGTTTATGACGGGACACCGACTATCGTCATCGGTTGTATAATCATAATTAGTAAGTGAAAGCGTTAGATGCTTGTAAATGCTACTAGAATTAACGTTTTGATGCGGGCGTTTAGAAAATAGAAATGTTAGGCGTTAGTTTCTAAACAAGCATATTGTATGAAGCACTAATTGCTAATTGCTAGTTGCTAGTTGCTTCAAAACGCTATCAAATACACCGTATATGTAATTTTCAAAGGTGAAGATCGATTGGGATCACCCAGTCCCATCATCCTAAGGATGCCAACGGACCTCCTCCGAGGACCCGGCCCGAAGCGATGGCGCGTGTCCGGTGTTGTCTTATCGGGAGGTGGGTTTGAGCAGTGACCATTTTCTCCATAGGCCTCGTGACCGGTCAATCGAGCGTTTACGGTGAGGGAATGATACAAATGATCTTTAGTCTGTGGAAGAGGTTTGAGCAGTCTATTGACCCACCCAAATCTCTTACCAATGGACTAAAGCATCATTCGTAATAACTTTTTCATATTCATAAAGAGTAAAACTAGTTAGCTATAAACATTTATTAAGATTGATCATGCTTGTTACTTCTCAACTTTCGGTGCCTAAAAGTAATTTGTGTATTTGAAACACATGTAACACTATAGAAACAAATAAGATATCACATTTCATATGTAGATAACCCAAAAATCTTGCAATATCGTTATAGATTAGTCATTTCGTAATTTTAGTCAAAACTCAGGTAAATTCAAAAAGAAAAATATAATAAAAAATCTTGTGTTTCAATGTTACTTTTTTTTTTTTTTTTTTTTTTTTTTTTGTGAAACTATCCTGCCAAATTATTCAATTCGATAATATGGTTTTCTTATAAGAAAAGTAAATGAAGATTGTTATTTCATATTTTCTTTGAAGAAGAATGTTATTATGATGTAAAATTATGATCCAACAACTTACGACTTGTAGTCAACCTTATTTATTACCTATATTTACAGTAAAAATAAAGAAGAAGATAAAACCAAATAAAACCACTTTAAGGAAAACACTGATTGTCACCCATAAATATATATGTCGATAAATGCTAATAAATGCGTGGACTTAAACTAGTCAAGGAGTACTTACACAACTCTACAATGTGTGATTATATATGAGTTTATAGTTTGTAAGATATTAAAGTCTTTTAATATAAAGTTGGGAAAATCTTTCAAAAGTCATCCAAAACACATGCGTTTTTTGTGGCGTGGCTTTTAATTTTCACTATTATAGCGTCAAACTTTTTAATTTTTATTGTAGCGCGTGGCGCAAAAATTGATGTGATGATAGAAAAATTAAGGATGTTGGATCTTACTGATTCTAATTAAGGAAGTTGGATGCATCTGATATGATGATTAAGAAAGTTGGATCTTCTGATAGGAAAATTAAGAAAGTTGGATCTTCTGATAGGAAAATTAAAAGTTTGATCTCTGAAAAGGAAAAAGTGGCGAGTTGGATCTTTTAAACAATTTCACTATAAAGTTCATAGATTTATGATTGAGTGCCTTGAGGGGTCTTTAAAATCTTAAATGAGAGTCGTTCTTGTAAGTCACCGCTTGAGGGTCATAAAATCTCATACATTTCTATTATATATATACACAGTACGACTCTTGAGTTTAATTAGTTAACGCATTACTGATACATGTGTATTTTGTGCATGTGTTCAAAGGCCTTTTTTAGTGATGACACGAGGCCACCGAAATCCTTGAGATAGTCATGTGTGCTTTTATATAGACAAGAGACTATCAAGTATAAAATTTTAAGAGTTTTCTAACTACTTGATTAAGAGTTTTCAATATATCTTTTATGTTTTTAGCCAACAAAAATAATAGCAATAAGTTAAATAAATGTATGAAATCATGAATACTATTTATGTAACATCAATGTGTATACAGTATGCACAATATGTATGTACCACATCAATTAGACAAGTGAGTTGTGATGGGGTAGTTGGATATGTCCCTCTTATTTGAGACCATTTAACAAAATAAAACATTTCAACTTGCACTCCATCTAATAAACATGTATTTTTTTATAGGTCCAATTTGATATAACTTGTTACATTCTCATTTTCTATTTTGAGATATTGTGATTTCACATTAATCAGTTTATATGAAAGGGTGTACATCATCTTATTAAGAGGATCAGGTGCAGTAACATAACCTAAAGTGTTACAATAAGTTTTCACTCACGCACTAAAATCACCCTCTCCGGTAACTTAAGACAAATCCTAAGTAGGATCATGATCTTAAAAACTTTGATCTATAGTAAAAAATAGTTTTGTAAAATAAGTTTTTTTTTTCTTTCTAAGAGTATTCGTTGCATATTTGCAACGGTCTAAAAATTAAACACTTTTTTCTTATTGGTTAAATAGTTATAAACTGTTTCATTGGTTGATTTTTTTTTAGATAATTGATAGGCTGGATTTCGTAGTTCAAATTTTGGATATTCATTCAGCTTTTGTTTATTTAAGGAAACCAAGTTTTTTCGGCTTTCGATGACCGGTTGACAACCCACATGAAAGAAATGAGTAACGTGACACTATAATTGAAGGAAGACAGAGCGGGATCACAACACATAACCTCTATTGCAAATGCACTACATGTCATAAAATTAAGCTACCATCGCATAAACTACACCTTTCTATAATGTTCTATAATGTTTCATGGGTTATTTGAAAACCTATATTAGTAGGAAACTAATAACTTCTCTATCACTTGAGAACTAAACATAATTAAGTATGTATAAAATTAAAATTGACATTGACAAATTGAGGGCATTGATGCCCATATATAAGGATGAGAAATGGGGATGTGTTGGAAGGTTATAAAAGATACATTTTGAGTATACAGGCCTATATGGGCCAAGCATGAGCTTATTGTATTTGTTTTAACCATTCATTTATCTATAAAATTGAGTTCATGTCATAGAAGCAAATAATAATAATAATAATAATAATATATTCTTTCAAAATAAATAAATATACAATCACAAAGTTTTTATTTCATGCAATAGATATAACCATAAGATTTAATCTTTTATCAATAAAAGTTTCACTTTATGCAAAACAATATGACTATCTAGGGTTTAAATCTCTAATATAAACATTTATTTATTATGTTAAAATTAGAGTATCATGCAACAAGTGTGGATATTTAATATTTTAGATAACTTTAAAATGTTGAGTTCATGTAATATAAGTATTAACGACTTAAAATTTCAATATAACTATTATTTAATCTATCTATATCTATATAAAAGTTGAGTTTCATGCTATAAATGTGAAGTATAAAAAGTTATAAATAATTTATTTACAAACAAATAAAAAATAAATAAAAATAGTTTCACGACACAAATGTAAGTATTAATAATTATAATATATTTAACAAATAAATAAAAAATGTATAGTAATTAAAGTTTACTAATACATAAATATAATAAAAGTTTGAGTTTCATATAACAAATGTAACTTTTTATGAATTAAATCTTTTAATTAATATTTAATTCGTTAAAGTTAGAGTTTCATGAGAAAAATGTAAATATCAAATATTTTGAGTCATTTTATAAGTTTAGAATGTTAAGTATATGCGATAGGAGTAAGGATCAAATGAGAAATAAAATTAAAATGAAAATGGTAAGAAGAAATGACAACCGCACATTTCAGATGCATCTACAAATATAGATGCATCTCTCTTTCAATTTCTTCCCCTAATTTGAAATATGTGGCTCCAATTACTTCTTATTCTTCTCATTTTTAATTTTTTTTTCACTAAATCTCTTCCCTATGCGATAGATGTCAATGTTAAAGACATTATATATGTTTCACTATAATATGTTAAAATTTTGAGATCCAAGCGACGAATGTGAATTTTAAAAACTTGGAACTCTTTTAAAACTTCAATAAGCAAACTTACATAATATACTTATTCAGAATTTCCGATAACACAACGAATCATCAAATTTATCAACACTACTTGTAGGGGATATGTAGTAATAACGAACACTGTGGATATCTTCGTCTACGAAAGCGCGTGAGCACTTTCGGATCGAATCAATCGGTGGTTCTACCAAATTATTCAATCGGATACAATTCGAGAGAATGAGAATTTTACGTATGTGTTTATCGAGATATATTGAGCCGTTAGAAAATATATGACCAAATAAACCGTATATAACTATGATACGGGATAAGCTAAAGCGGTTTTAGGGTTCAGTTGTCAATTTTGTCCTCGATTTCGAAAGTTAATTTACGAAGAACATAACTTCAATGAATCAAAGCTTCAAAGAATCATAACCAATGATTCTTAACTTGATGATCCATAACTTCGAGAATCCGTCGGCGAGAATTTGTTGAAGTTTTTACATAACAACCGGTGGCTCTGCCTCTTGGACCACTGCTACAGGCGCCCGGACACGTCGCTGTGGGCACCCCCAAGATCATAATAAATTCAGTGGGTGTGTGTTCGCCTCCGGCCTAAATGATGTATTATCGTGATAAAATTGGTCAACAAGTTTATTGATTCTGTTAAAATATCCAACACTACTTATATACAATGAAGTGCATCGCACAAGTTAGCTTGACTAGTAGGTTAAATAGTTGAGTTTCAAGCATTAAAACTCTTTTACAACTTTAACAAGGAAACTTACTTAATATCATTAATCGTAATTTATGGTAACACGTCGAGCCACCAAATCTCTTAACAATAACTTATATACAATGAAATGCGTCACACGAGTTAGATTATAAATTTGTCACATATCTGAAATTACTTTTGATGAGAGAATAATATATGTATAAATGTGATGTTGTAAATATTTTGTTATAGGTATCAGTGACAAGGAAAAAGCTAGACATATATTACAACTATATTTTACAGGATTTTTTTTTTTTTTTTTTTTTGATAATCATGATTTCCGATTTTTATGGCCGACTGAACTTACAGGAAAAATAAACTTATTTAACTATATAAATCATTTTCATAATTTTTCAAGCTTGACATCTTGTTTCACAAACATTACCATATTTCAATGCTTTGACCCTTCACCAAAAATGTGTTTCGTTAGACTTTTTTTGCTCATGTTCTAGAAGTCATTATTCACCATTTTCATTTCTCCAACTACTTATGCAATGGTTTCACTTTCACATATAATGCTAGACCTTACCATTTCTATTGCAATCTTGTTGTATCCAATTTTTTTTATCAGGTTAATCATATACTTTTATCTTCCTTTACTATCAAACTAAAACTTTGACTAACCAACTGGGCTAGCTCAATTAGTCACCAAAGTTTTCTTAAGATGTATTAGGGATGAGATGTTTGGCTAGGGGAGGTCTCAAGTTCGGGTCTCATTCGGGACTTTTACCTCTTCAGGCGATAAAGGAGTAACATGCGGGTCTCAACATCAGCACTCAACATATTGTCCAATTGGATGTTACTGTTGGATATGCACCACTAACAACTAACAAGGAGTAAAAAAATAAAGCTTTTGACTATTCATATCATATTACGGAGTATTACTTTTGGGTAACTTTTTTTTTTTTTTACACTTGGGCTATGTTTGGCGAAAGAATGGCGATGAAAGCGATGTGATGGTATGGCGATGTATGTGTTGTGTATGCCTTGTTCTCACTGCATCCTTGAACTCTGAAGCGTTGGAAAAATGAGAACTTTCAAAAAATAGAAAAATTCGCCGCTCGCTTTCTTGACGAACACTAAAAATAAAAAATTTCATTCTTCATGCATTCGTATAAAAAAGCTCCAAAAATATCACTACCAAACATAGCCCGAAATTAGAGTTTTGTTCACCTATATTGATTTATTTACTTCATATTCCCACGTTAAAAATAGAGCCTTTTGATACATCAACAACATTTTTGCAGAAAAAAAATATTTTTATTGTAATTTATCTTTTTTATGATGAAAAAAGTACTAGCATACAGTTGTTTATTTCAGAGAAATAGAACTAAGGTCATCAATAATGGGAATTCTATGAAAATGTTTTACACTTATGAAAAAGTTTGCTTTTGTGCTTCAATCATAGTGAGTTTACAATTTATATTTATATGACATGAATAAGTCTAAAATTTTAAAAATTTTCATAATCTAACGCATGTGTTATGGTTGAACATTTGACATAATGATATGAGGTTTATAATATCAAAAGTTTTATAAATTTGTGATTTGACATGTTATCAACCTGTTAAAAAGCTTTAATAATTTTGTGATTGATGAATCTCTTTGATACTTTTGGAAAACATTGAACTATGAATCACATTCCTAATTTGAATTTGTTACCTTTTTAATTTCATAAATTCCACACTCTCTAGTCTTGTATGATGTGACCATCATTAACAATGGCCATTAATGGTTCCATCTAGTACATCTTGCTGATTTGCATTTAAAGTTTAAACCTACCTTTTTTTTCTTTGACAAAATTAAAGGTGGTAGTGAATTGACCTCCTTTGATAGTGAATATGCTCTAGCTTCTTTTATACATTTTATCTTCTTTTTTCTTTCTATTTGTGCTTGAATCGTGTTAAGACTATAATCGATCGGCTTATTTATGTTGACAAGAAGTCCGCAATTGGGGAGCCGGAGATGCGTATGAAAGTACTTCACGTTAAACAACCGCTTACGAATAGAACAAGATTGAGATGATTCGAAATGACTTAGATATGATCTTTAGGGATGCTTTCGTGCATTCTAACTCTATCGATAACGATTTTCTATTTATTTTCATGAGACATATAAACTTCAATGAACATGAGTAAGTGAAATATTGCAAATCATTGAAAACCAGCTAATATATTTTGTGAATGTTTGGTACCCATGTTTTTTGAGATCGTCCTTTGTGGGATCATTTGCATCTTGAACATTTTTGTGACTATTTTGTCATTATGGAAAATAGTTTTTGATGGCCATCAATAATTATATTTCAAAATCAATGTCCTAGTCAAGTACTTATACTACATACCTTAAAAGTTGTACACTATTGTAGTCTTATAATTAAGACAAATTGTGAAACTTATGTTATGATTTAAATATGATTATATGATGCCATAACAATACTAAAGCATGCTTTTGTCCATAGTGTTGTTGTTTAGCATTTACATAGGATATATATAAATCCACAATGGCAACTATTAAAAGTATGCATAAATTTGGTTATCACTTTGGTAAAGTCTAAATTTTTAATATTTTTCTTATTTTATCTTTTGGTCTCTTCGAAAATACACAACCCACATGGATTTCTTTAAAGTTCTATGTCTTGTAACTAAACGTTGAATTTGATATAAAGCTAAAATATTGTATTATTTATAAAAATACAATCTTTGTAAAATAATGAATCGATGGTTGGTTGGTTGATCTTTTTGTAATTTGTAATTGGTTTAGGTGGGATTAATCGGTGATTAATCGATTAACTTTTCCAGCAACTTTTGGGTTTTTGATGAGTTTTGAGAATTCCCGACAAAATTTTCATTAGAAAAATAACTTGTAATAGATATAAGCAACGACAATAAATGATTAAAACAAGTTTTCGACGAGTTTTGGGACGTTTTTGCTAAGTTTGACCGCCGTTGACCGTCGTTGACCACTGTTGACCATTTTTTTTACCAATCAACACAAATCGAAAAAATTAGTGTCTGATTAGCGCATAAATAACGGTTAATCAGCCTTGTATGCTATCTTTGCACCACGGTAGAAATACGCATATCCTTACGTGAATACAAAATATTATAGAATTAGATTTAAGATAATTTGAGGATAAAAGATTATTTACATATTAAATGATCAATCTCCATCATCCATTTTTATTTGACCTAAGGGATGAGATTAATCACAACAATTAAAAAAACCCACTTTCATCCTCTTTTTCAAACATTAATAACTTTCAAACCGTTAATCGTTAGGCCAAAAAAAAATATCGTTGCGACGATCATTTAATTATCTTTCTATAGATAGGCACACTTTGAAATACTTTCGCCAAAAAAAAATCGTATTTTTCACTTTTTTTTTAAGTTTTTTCGTTTTTTTACGTTACTGAAATTTGCATTAAAAAATCATATATGATTAAACACTAATTTGAATATCACATGTGATCTTAGTGTTTATCATATGTGATATTACTGTTATATCACATGTGATATTAGTGTTTATCATATATGATATTAGTGTTATATCATATATGATATTAGTGTTTATCATATATGATATTAGTGTAATATCACATATGATATACATAACATATCACATGTGATATCTCATATCATATACTATGATTTAACACTAATATCACATGTGATACTCAAATTAGTGTTTAATCATATATGATTTTTTCATGCAAATTTCAAGTAACGTAACAAAAGATCAAAAACGTGAAAAAAAGATTTTTTCTTTTTGAAAGTATATCGAGTCTTGCGTCTCATGAAACGTAATTAAATCTTTCTTGTGACGGTGTAATATTTTCACTTCACGATTAACGGTTTAAGAGATATTTAAATTATAAAAATAGGTGAAATAATAAAATGTTTTTAATCCCACCCATTAATTTAACTTTTTAGATAAATGGTGAAGATGAGTCGTAAGAAAAATTTTGTATGTAAAATAACTCTCCTCATAGAATTAAACTAGTAAGATTTTATTTTCAGATAAGAATGATAGAGCGAAATCGTAAAATTTCCTTCTTGAAATGCAAATCGTTAGCGAGGAATTTTGAATCTTCTTTCTCTTATTTTGGTCTTTACTGGGACAAATCCTCACCATCCATCTAACGATCTAATGGTGGGGATAAGCCTGAGATTTAATATGGAACACTAAGTCATGTTTTTTTTTTTTTTTCTCCTTTTCTTTGTCTTTTTGTCTTTTTTATTTATTAACATTTTTTTTTTGGAATTCACGTTTTATTCTAAATTTTTTTTTTTTTTTTTTTTTTTTTTTTTTTTTTTTTTACTATTTTTTTTAATTTTCACTTTTTTAATTCAAGTTTTTCCGCTTTCACGTTTTATACGTATTCATACGTTTTCGTTCGTTTTATACGTTTTAAATCCGTGTTCATATGTTTCGTCATTTTTTACGTTTTAAATCTGTTTCATCCGTTTCCGTGCGTTTACATCCGTTTTCGGCGTTTTAAATACGTTTATATATGTTTAAATACATTTTTATACGCTTTTGTCCGTTTTCGTCCGTTTTATGTTTCGTCTATTTTTAGACATTTTAGTCATTTTCGAGCGTTTTCGTCCGTTTTACTCGTTTTATACATTTCTTACGTTTTCGCCCATTCGTCCGTTTTAAATGTTTTCTCACGTTTCGTTTGTTTTCATACATTTTGTCCATTTCTTACGTTTTGTTCGTTTTCATACGTTTCGTCAGTTTTCTTCGTTTCGTCCATTTTCATACGTTTTGGGGCGTGTTTTACGCTTTCATACGTTTCGTCCGTTTCTTCGTTTTTTTGCCATTTCATCTATTTTCATACGTTTTGTCTATTTTTAGGTTTTCATGTATTTTCTTCCGTTTTCAGACGTTTTTATGCGTATTTTTACGTTTTTATGTATTTTAAATCCGTTTTATATGTTTCGTCCGTTTTCATCGTTGCCATCCGTTTTTTACGTTTCATCCATCTTTAGACGTTTTCGTGCATTTTCGCTTTTTATCGTTTTCATCCGTTTTGTCCGTTTTGGACGTTTTATCGTTTTGTCCATTTGAGACATTTCCATTTGATATTTGTAAGTGACACTTATTTATCTCTTGTGATATAACATGTAAGGAAGATGAAAGGTATTACATTCTTCATCATGTATGTATTATCGGTTGTGATACTCGACTAAGAATGTGATGGTTGTGTTTTGAAAATATTTAGAAAGATTTTTGTGTTTCGATATCATGAAATATTAGAAAAGTTGTTCAATTGAGAACAAGAGATGTTATGATCTTTTGTTGAACTTGTGGTGGATTTTCTATTTAATGGATACATTGTGCATGTTTGATAGGTTTTATAGCGAGATTTGAAAATATCATGGTTGAATCGATATTAAATAAGCTATGGTTGAAGATATCATACATCTTTATAAACAATGAGGAAGCTCGAACAACGTGATATCACTCACTTGTGATATCACGTGATATCGTGTGTGATAACAGTTGATATCACTGCGATATCACGTGTGATATTACCGGTGATAGCATGTGTGATATCGTGGTTTATATCGCGTGATATCACGCGTGATATCGTGTGATATCACATGGTGAGGTGATATCACTGTTATATCATGTGTGATATCACGGTGTTTGAACTTACTCGGTTTGTTTATAAAGATGTGCTTTCTTCAACCATAACTCTTTGGTTTGGTGATTCAACCATGGATATTTTAAATTCGCTATAAAACTATCAGCATCTGTGATGTCGGTTAAATAGAAAATCCACCACAATCAACAAAAGTTTCATAACATATTTTGTTTTCGATTAAACACCTTTCCTAAAATTTCATAATATCATAAAACACAAAATCTTCTAAATATTTTCAAAACACAAATAAAAAAAAACGAGCGAGAATCATCACGATAATATAATAAATGATGTTTATTATCATTTCTTTCATATATACTTGGTAAAATACTAAATTCTTATCACATTTGGTATGAATTTAATATTTCACGTTCTTGGTTAGTGTCATGACGATATGCGTATATGATGAAGAGTGTAATACTCTTCATCTTTCTTCTGATGTCATATCGCAAGAGATAAATAAGTGTCATTACTTAAAAATATCAAAATTAATAAAAGGAAGCAAACTATGAAAATAGAGACTGACATATTCTCAAAATCAAATAAGTGTTGCGTTAAATTAGCATTTTTTGAACAAAATAAAAATTCACCTAAAGAGACTTTAACCATTTTTTTCTACTAAGAGTATAATATCACAGTGATAGATAACATTGGTTGCATTGAAAAATATCGCTTGTCGATTCGATGAAAGGCACAAAACTATCTTATGGCGAAAAATTATAAAAATATTAGAAAACACATAGGTGATAATATATAAAATATCTGAGCGATGAAATATCTCGGGTGATACTAAAGGTTAAAAACATACTTGTTTGTTTATGAAATATCACAAGTGATATTAGACATTAACTTTTATAATAAAATATCACAATTAATATTAGACATGTAATATAATAAAGTTTAATAATAAGCATGAAAACATATGTAAATAGAGCGGCGTATAAAAGCTGCAAAAAGCGGACGGCGTGTAACGGACAAAAGCGTGTAAAAGCGAATGAAAAGCGTGTAAAAGCGGAAAAAGCGTCTGAAAACACGTATAAAGCGGACGGCGTATAAACGGACGAAACATAAGCGGACGGCGTAAACAAAAACGGACAAAAAGTAAGAAAACAAAGAAAAGTAAGAAAGCAAGCAAACGTAAGAAAGCGAAGGAAGCGTGAAAGCGAACAACAGCGTGTGAAAGCGGACGAAAATGTGAAAGCGGGGCGTATGAAAGCGGAAAAAAGCGTGAAAGCGGACAAAAGCGTGAAAGCGGATGAAAGCGTATGTAAGCGAGCGAAAGCGTGTGAAAGCGGGCAAAAGCGTGAAAGCGGACGACGGGCGAGCGTTACAAGGCGGCGGCGTAACAAAATGCAGACAAAAGCGTGTAAAGCGGACGGCGTATGAAAATGAGCGGCGTGCAAAAGCGGATAAAGCGGACAAAAGCGTATGTAAGCAGACGAAAGCGAAAAAAAAAAAAAAAAAGTGAAATTAAAAATACAAATAATGAGAAAATAAATAAAAAAGAAAAGAAAAAAAAAAAAACATGGACTTAGGTTTAGGCATATTAAATCTTAGGTTAATCACAACCATTAGATCAAACTAGATGGAATATGGAGATTTGTCCCTTATTATGCAAGAATCTTTAAGTATGCAAAATAAAGTGTCTCTACGTTAACTTTTAATAACTTTTGAAACTAATATGAAGAAAAAAAGTACTGTAATAAAATAAACATAGGGATTTTTCAAATCAGGATTGACTTTTGATGTATAAAAGTCCAAATAAACTTTTTAAAAAACATACGTAGTAGTACATAAAAAATAAAAAAAATCATAATCAAATGTCATTGATGTATGTGTGTTTGTTATCCAATCTTAATCCTCTTTGATTAATTACCATATTTAAAAATGATAATTAGCCTGACTCTATTATTAGCATTAAATTACTTATTATCTCAACTACTTTGTCTCAAAACAAGTATCTATCAAACACAAAAATCACATTCAAACATGCACTATATTCTATTTTATTTCTATAAATATCAACAAAAAAACAAGAATTACTTTCATAAACTATTTCTACTTGAATCTAGGTTTGTTGATTGAATCATATAGTCAAAATAAATACACTTGAGAGTCTTTTTCACTATGTAAAAAATAATTCACTAGTTCTTTGAAATGACAAAGGAATCATTTACCAGCTAGTGTTATATATGACACCTTTCTTTTTTGTCTTGTGCTTTAACTTGTTAGCATAAATAGCATTAACAATTTTTGGTTAGAAGAATATAAGATAAAACAATAGTATTGGATTAGAAGTAGATACTAGTGATCTTTTCTTGACTACTAATATGTAATCTAATGTTTATAACTTACATTACATTCTAAATTTGTGCTAAAATGTTAGACCATGCGTAATAGATGGTCATGGTTTTCGCTACCTAATTGACATGCAAGATGCACCCTACATTATCACGATCACCTAGATGACCGCAGTCATGGATCAAACAAAGGAGGACTCGGTCGACTACAAACCGAGTCTTGAGTGTGTGTGTGTTTTTTTTTTGCTTTTGCATTTTTTTCGTGTGAATGTGTGTTATGGTAGGGTATATATGTGTTTATGTGAGGTATAATTTAGTGGTGACTGCCATTGTCTTATTATACTAAGTTGATTGTAAAATTAGCTGTAAAAAAAAACAGCTGAGTTGACGCTAATGTGACAGCAGTTGTTATCTTTGAGCTTCTTTATTACAATTAGTGTTATACCAATGGCAAAGAGGGATTGGCTAGAATTGGAACTCTCTTCCTATTGGAAGAATTATATATCAATTATCTTGTATGCATTTGGTGAAGCCCACATCGTCGTTTGTAATAAAGACAAGAAGCATACGATGTTAACGTATTGAAAAAAGTTTACAAAATTAAAGAAAGTGTATGTTAGCTTAAAGGTAACTTAAGGTTACCATAAATAGGGGTGTTCGTGGGTTGGGTAATATCCAATATAAGCCGAAAGCCAACCGCAACCGAAAATAATCGAGCCGAGCTAAATGTAGAACCGAAATTGTCAAACCGAACCGAACCGAAATAAAAGTTCGGTTTATGGATCGATTATGGTTTTATCCCAATCAAAAGCCGAACCAAAACCAAAATTAAATAAATATATATATATTTTATATATTTATATTAAAAAATATATTAAAACTCTTTTATGATATATATATAATATTTTTAAGCTTGAAAATTATTTTTTTTTCTCAAAAAATACATATAAATAAATGAAAAAATTATAAAAAATAAATAAAATAAAATAAAATAAAAAGTTCGGTTATTCGGTTCGGTTTTCGGTTATTGGGGGTTCGGTTTTCGGTTTTCGGTTCGGTTGGGGGTTTGGTTTTCGGTTTTCGGTTCGGTTTTCGGTTATACCCAAAAAAAAAAATTAACCGAACAAACCGAACCGAACAAACTGAACAAACCGATAACCGAACCGATGAACACCCCTAACCATAAACAATACGTTTAAGGCTTAAATCATAGCCTTCAACTGGGCCTACTCAACTTTTATTAAGCCTTAATTACTTAACCTTTTGGGCTTTTGTAGCTTAATTTTTCGAAACTTCAATATTTAGAAATTCTTGTGCTATAGAAAAATCTGAAAATTTTAGTTGTCATGCTTCATTGTTGTGATTATGATTTTAAATTTCTATCAACAATGGAGCTTAAAAACGTATGATGTAAGTTAATTAGTTTGCTTATTTGATTTTCAGAAAACTTAATTTTTCAGCATGATAAATTCGAATGAAAGAAGAAAGATTTGTAAATCCACCACGAAGCGCGGTCATCTCCGAGTCCTTTTTAACAAAGTGGAGTATTTGTTTTTTTTTTTTTTTAAGTACTTG
Organism: Chrysanthemum lavandulifolium; assembly: GCA_022545495.1. Classification (NCBI taxonomy): domain Eukaryota; kingdom Viridiplantae; phylum Streptophyta; class Magnoliopsida; order Asterales; family Asteraceae; genus Chrysanthemum; species Chrysanthemum lavandulifolium. The sequence goes on along the minus strand of CM040241.1, from coordinate 26,462,332 downwards.
GTTCATTATGCATTTATTTTAGATGTCTCTACATGTACAATAACCCAATTCTTGAAAAAAGCGGTACACTTCCGTTGAAAAGACAATATGTGAAAGATAATTCTTACGTTAAATCCACGTTCTTTTATGACAAGTGTTCGACTGTTTTGAAAAACATGATCATTTTCTTACAAAGTTTTTACAAACTTTTCATTTGAAACCAAATGGGCTGCCCGAATGAAGACAAGTTAGACCTCTCGGGTTATTATGCTAATTTAAAGCTAATGACGTTATAGTTTACATCTATATCTATACTAATTATAATTGAGGGATGACCCTTTCTCTTATTTATGAGTTTAAGATTTCTAAATTAAAATTTAGCGAATACTACTTATAAAACATGTACAACTATGTAAGCGTAATTGATTTTAAGAATCTTATTTCTTACATCACATCTGATTAATCTGGCATCACAAATATATATCTGTATCTAAGCCAATGTACAAATACAAATAAAACTAAAACACACTATTCAATACATACTGATTAATACACAATTTAATTCACCCTTCACCAAAATATACAACTCTTTAACCACAATGTACAATCTAATTAAGCTTTCAAAACATAAATCAGAAATTAAGTAGCTCGAAATAAAATAACATTTGTTATTTGAAAAATTTAGTCGCGAAAGTGCTTGCATGTAGCGTCATTGCGAGTCTTGCTCGCTAGTAAATCACCAATGAACAAAATTCTAACATATATAAATTTCTATCCTATATGCATTGTTGTTATCTGTAAAAAAAAAAATAAAAAAAAAAAAATGTACGAAACAACAATCGGCCTTTAAAAAGAAAAACTACTCATATTGATTATTTAGCCTTATAAATTTTTTACGAACTTTTCATCTGAAATCAACTGGGCTACCCGCATGAAGAGAAGCTAGAACTTCTCGGGTGTTATGGTTGTGCATGACCTCACGTGAAGCACCCCCGTCACCCCGTGAAGGCTGACATTCTAATTGATACGACCCTTGTGGATAGTATCGAGATAGGGCACCACTTCAAGCGGGTGCGGACCGTGCGGGCTCCTTAAGAAGATAAAGAAGAAACCGGTGGCTTTGTGGTCTAGTGGTAGAGACTTAAGTTAAGTGAGCCGCAGTGAGAGTAATCTTAGGGTGGGTGACCTGCACCGAAGTCTCACTTATGGACCATAAGCTCCACTGGTACCATCCCTCCACCGCAATCTTTCCGGATTGACCGGTCGGTGAGGGCTTTTGGGAAAATAACTGGGTTTAAAGCCCGCCTCACGATAAAATCTGATCGGCTGGGGCAGTCTTCATTGCTGGGCCGGGTCCTGGGGAGGTCCGGTTGGCATCCTTAGGATCGTGGGACCAGGGTGATCCCACCGATCTTCACCTTTTGGGAAGAAGAACAATTTTATTTTTTTTTTGAATGGTAAACTTCATTAACAAACGAACAACCAACCCGAAGACCGGGAGGCAAAGACATACAAACAGATTACACTAGAACATATTTACACCAATTAGACCAGGACAAAGAAGAACACTTGGCCCTCGCTCTAACCCAAACCTGATTGATTTCGTTTAAACGAATGGCTTAAATAGCCTACACGACTTGAAGGATAATCCCACACAAACTAAAAGACGTATCCTAGATTGACTATAACTCACAATGACTCTTATCCTAATATAACTCAATGACATATCCTAATAAAACATAAACATAAGATAATCCCATTGTAACACAAAGTCTTTGTGCCTCACCGTGCAATCGACACCCTTGTACTTCGCCTTGGTTCAACAACAGTCCTTGGCGTATCATTCATGGCGCGCGAAGACCTCATTTTATGTTGGTTAGTTGGTGCAGACCACCTAACTTAAACGCACCCTTTATTATTTATTTACTTTTTTTTTTCTTTTTATAAGTATGTGTGTATTATATTGTGAGGCATGTTTGTATGAAGTGGTGGATTTTTATGTGTTTGATTAGATGGTGACCATTGATCAGTACGCCTCTAAAAATGATGGTAAAGGTGACATGTTGAAAAGATGATGTAGTGGAGGTGATGGTCAAGCCTTATTATGCTAAATACTGTATAAAACTAATGAAGTTATTATCATATATCTTATTAAGCGAGGCATCTTCACACGCGTCTTACGTATGTCGGCGTTAATTCTTAGCTTTCATGAGTTAGCAAAAATAGTCACTAAGGTTTAAGTGTCGTTGCAAAGTAAGTCCAAGTTGGCAAAATAGTCCCTGGGTTTAAGTGTCGTTTGCAAGTAAGTCTTTATAGCGATTTGGCAAAAATAGTCCTATCCAATTCACGTCTACAAAAGAATCCCATTGCGTCGCAGCAGAGTTTCACACTCGTAGTTACATTAATCACCAATGAAAATTCTAACATATACAATTTTCTATCCATTGTTATGTCCAAAACAACAATCTACCTATAAAATGAAAAGCTACTGATATTTGATTATTTAGCCTTATAAACTAAGACCAAATACATGGGTACAATTGAACATGAAACTCTTACATATAGTAGCACTAGTGGCCCTGTATGTTAATCAATCAATTACAGTACTTATGTATTTTATTGACATATATTGGCAAGTTTATTTATGTAGGTAGATCCCACTTTCCCATGTCCTGGTGTGCCATGTGTCCGCTCTTGTCACTAGACCATATTCAATCCATTTCACTGTACATGTACATATAAGGCTAGCCTCAATGAGGATTGATCACTCTTTTTCCTTGCCGTCGCCTTTCTCTCCGTGACGGGGCGATTATGTCTTGCGATAAGGCGACCAAGTTCAATTTTTTTTTTTTTTTTTTTTTTTTTTTTTTTTAAACATTTTAACACAAAATAAAATTCATTAATAATTAAAGCGTTACATAATAATTCAAATAAAATTAAACCATTCTGAAACTTATTAAAACATTACAACACTTATTCAAGGTTGTGGCGTGCCTTGATCGCCTCTTTGAGTTTCGGCATTGTTTGGCGTTATTGCGGGCGAAGATGGGTCGATTGGCGTGCGATAGAGCATGAGATCTATGACATATTTCTTTTGAGCCTCTAATTCAACTTTTCGTTCTTCTAGTGCCAACCTTTTGTCTTCCCTTGCCTCTTTGTTCTTTGTAGCTCCAACTCGATTTCTTGTTGTTACAGCTCTTTCTTCTTCAACCATAGTGCAGGTCCGCGACTCCTTCTTCCGCCCGAATGCCACGGACTTGATCTTGCCCCACTTCTGCAACACCTTCCATAATCCTATCTTTCGAAAACTCGAAGATTTCTTTTATTCTTCTTTGCGGCATCGCGACCGGTTGGTCTATTAGCGTAACAAACGGCGCATCAGAGTCACATCAAAGTCGGTTGAAGTCCTTGCTTTTTCGACCCTCATCTTGGCTTAAAACCGCATCTCATTATCCTTCCAAGCGAATGGTCCTCAAAATCTTCCAACAATGCTCCAAAACAAGCGGATGACCACGATACTTGGTATTCATCACACGCGCTCGTGTATAAGCGGTGAGGTCATTCTCACCACTCAAGTAATTCAGGCGACATTGTTGTAAATGGCACAAAATTGACCAACTCTAGGGCGAACCCTATTTTTCCACTTTGTAACGATAGGTTGTACGTTCTTTCTGCACCAACCTCCTACCAAAGTAAGCAATGACTTTACGCGAAATCCTCAGCATTTTGGTTGTTTCGGATATACTATTATCGGATACATCACACCAAGCGTTGCCTGGCGATCTCATCTTCTTTGGTCGAGCAGCGAATCATTCTTGCCTTCTTTCTCAACGACTTTCTTCTTCGCGCGCGGTAGCTCGTTTCTTTGGTTTGGCCGGTGGCGTCTCTTCTCGACATTCTTCTTCTTCTACGTCATCAGGTTAACCGAATCGTGATACGATCCATGAGCCGAACCGCACGAACCGTGATACTCTTGGCCGGATAACCCGATCCGGTTCCGGCGTAAAATTAGGATTGTTGTACAATTGGTCATCAAAATCAAAACCCTCGAGATTGATACGGTTAACAGGAGAATATTGTTGATAATTTGAATATGAAGGCGTTGATGAATCCATTGTTGGACGGTACAGATTCGTGTGACCCATACATAGATTGGTTGCTTGACGGGAGAAGCTTTGTTGTTGTTGTTGGTAGTGGATGTTTTGTTGCGGTGGAACAAATGGACGATTCATACTAAATGGATTGTTAGGGTGTTGTTGTGGAGCTTGTTGGGATGGATATTGAAACGGGGGTTGGAAATTGATTATTGGTGAGACACCGGTTAGCGGAAATTCGGATCGGTGTTAAAACATGCGGGACGTTTTGTGACAAAGCGGGATTTTCGGCCTTTGGTTGGTGGTGTTTTCTTGACATTTTGATAAAGAGGATTGTGAGATTTTTGATAGAGAGGATTGTGAGATTTTTGAGTTTTAGTGTGTAAAATGTTGTGAGATTTGTGATGAGATTTTAGTTGTATTTATAGGGTAATTTTTTATTTATTTATTTATTTATTTATTTTTTATTATTTTTTTTTTTGGATTGCAACGTACACATAAACAAGATAGGCTTTGGAATTGTCGATCGGTGATACGATCTAATTGGTAAAAAGGGAGGCGATCGATTGGCGTGCGCAGGGAGGCGATCGACACCATACTCGATCGACAACATGGACGATCGACAGCGATTTGCATTCATTGGGGCTAGCCTAAGCTTTTTGAGACTACTCCAAGATGACTCATCATTGTCCTAAACCAATGTCCTAATGCCACATAACTCTAGGCTTAAAATTGTACATAAAGTTAAGAGAAATGATACATGGACCTAAACTTAAACCTAAAATCATTTGGCATCATCCTGATGGTTTGTAAAATAAATAGGTCCCTGTCTGCAACCATCAAGATGCTGACACTTGATTTTAAGTCTAAATTTAAGTCCATGTATCATTTCCCTAAAGTTAAACCTTTCAGTCAATTCTAAAAAATATGCATATCTTATTCCTCAAAAGATGTAGATGGGAACACACTGATCATATGCACTCCGATGTCAACCTGACCTTTCCTCAAAGACCGAGTCTCATGCAATGATCATCTGTCTCAGTAACCTAATTAGTTAAAAGCAGGGATCGAACCCATGTCATGCTCCAAAGTAGGGGTGAGCATCGGTCCCGGTCTCCCGGACCGGACCGATCAAGACCGAGACCAAATTAGTCGGCCGAGACAGGGGCCGGATCGTATGTGGTCGGTCCGGTCTAACAAACAAAATAGTCATTTGTGGTCCGGGACCGGACCGGACCGACCAAAACAAAGACCGAATTAGCCTAAAGCGAGGGCCAAAGACCGGGCCGAATGTGGTCGGTCCGGTCCGTCAGTGGTTTCTCGGCCCTCTTCAGCGTTGGCGGACTACACCAAATATTTTTAGAGGGCCATCGATGTAAATCATTGTATAATAGAAGGGCCAAAAGCTAAACTATATTTTTTTAGAAAGGCCACCACCCTCTCTAGTTTTCAAGTAACTCCGCCTATGCTCCAAAAAGGCCTTATTTAGACCAATCAACTGAATGTTTGCGATAAAAGAATGATACAGCTGAAGTAAACCCCAATTGGTATGCATATCTTATTAAAAGAGGTTACTATATAAATTTGCTCATCATTGCAAAATTTCTATCCGAAACAAAAACAGAAAACCAATGTGGCAATAATGTATGCAATGAAAAACTTTGAAGCATAATGTGAATACTGAATATAAAAAAACCGCCAGCAGGTAAAAGGCGCAGCGGTTTTAAATCTATCAACTAATAAGTTGCAAATTAAACACACAAACATGGTCATTTTTGTGTCACGAATGCATCACAAAGCACCAAGTGATCATAAAAAAGTACACAATAATATCGTCAAGTAATTTTCATGACATGTAAAATGAAAAGTATAAAATTGCAAAGTTTTCGGAACAAATAGTACAATAGCTTTTTAGTCGTATGGATAGAAAACAATGAAGAAATTTCAAAGGATTGGTTGAGTGTTGGCTTTGGCCATGTGCAATAATAATAAATTAATAATACCACTCTGTTCATTATTCATAGTCTTGACAAATTGGCTACAGAACACATATACAAATTTGGGTCCATGAAAACTGAACCATCTAATATGGGTTATGACCCATGGGCCCCACTGAAATCTGTAGAATTTGACCTGCCAGGTTTTGTTTAACACATATAAATTAACCAAAGTAACTGTCCGTACATCTTATCCAAATTTAAAGGTATTTGGGCTGAAAAGATGGGTTAAAGCCCACTCCATTAAAGAGCAAGCTATGTTTCCGTTATTTAACGTTTGTGGTAGGGCTGAGCAAAACAGACTGAAAAGCGAACATAATTGAATCGGAAAACTGAGCCGAACAGGTCCGACCGAAACCGAACCGATCATATATGGTTCGGTTTCTGGTTCTTAATATTTATGATTTTCGGTTTCGGTTCGAGCCAAAATCGAAAAAACCCAACTGACACAAAACCGAACCGAGTCACATTGGTTTGATTCTCGGTTCATGTATTGTCTTCCATAAATCGGTTTTCGATTCTATTCCGTTTTGATCGGTTCTGTTCGGGATTTGACCGATGCTCAACCCTATGTGGATGAAATTATACTCTTGTGAAAACGCTGATAACATGCAACATTGACTAGCCCACACGCCTCACATCGAAGGAATTATGTGAAATACAATGTTTAGATTAACCGCGATGGCTTAAGAGAGTGTGCCTCCTCGTAAAGTCATGTCATCTTAAATCAACTCAGCTACGTGCCTGAAGGTTGAGCCAAAATTTACTGTCTTTGAGTTTGAACTTGAGTTTTCCGCAGAAGAATCTTATGCCCCCCACAAGGCTACACCTTTGATATGATGCATACAACTATACTAATCCTAAGCTAAGAAACAGAAGAGCCAATTCCATAAAATTATGTGTTGCTTGAGAGATCATTTTACAAATTATGATGACATTTTAGTCATTAAGCTAAGGAAATGTGGAACTCAGGCTTTTCGGAAGCAATGGTTCGGCTAATAGGGGGGGTTTTACAATAAGAAGATTAGTCTTTTTTAACTACCAACTTCATTTCAACTAAAACGCAGAAGGTTACATCATACATGCTACAACTAAATGTCCTTAAAATTAAAACCATCTAAACACAATTAACTAACCATTATCCTCATCATAAGAATCTAAAAGAAACATTAAAAATGAGTGACCCTAGTTCTCATAGTCCGTCTCTTCATCATCATCATCTTCATGATTGCGACTATCACCATAACCCCATCGACCCTCACCTTCGTCACGATCTTCTTCAGTTTCTTCACTATCTTCATCATCATACACATTATGAACCGCTGGCCATGTTTGCTTCTTTGCACCAGACATAGGAGCTTTATTATGTTGCATTACTTTAGCCGGTGGGAGCTGTACATTAGGGTTAGGTCGGAATTGTTTCTGGGATTTGGTGTTTCCTCGATTTAGTATATACCCGTCATGATCACTGCTCGCATCCATTTCACTTTGAAGGACATTTTTGGGATTTTCATCTGGGAAATGACCTGGATGTTCTCTTTTTAAATGAAGATTTAGTTTGTATTCGTGGATGTAAGCTTTGCCACATCCTTTATATGGACAACTGGACAAGCGTATGGGCGATTAGATGATGGAGACGCGTAAGTTGTGGTTGGTTTTGTTAGCTTCGGGGGCGGCTTTTCTATCGGTGGAACGTGGACATACTTGAGGGGCATTTCTGTCATCATGTTATTGTTTGCCTGCTGAAATGTTCTAGAGGGATCAATTACGTGTGCATATTTCATGCAAAAACATGTATATAGTTTAATTTCTCAAGTCAAACAGGCAATTTTTCAACGTCATTAAATAACTAAATTTGGCAATTTGGGTCAATTGAGGTTGCTTTGACCCTAAACAGTATTCGTCTACAAATTTTAAAATATCATATAAATATTTAGCGAGTCAGATACATTAACAAAAAAAAAAAAAAAAAAATATTTCAATAATAGAAATTTTCGAATAAAAGGTATAAGGTTTTTTCTCAATAAAAATGCACTTAAATCGACTTTCCAACCATTTGACCCATCTCCCTGTTATTCTATTTTTTTGACCACGGATCAATGGGTAATTTTTGGTGTGGGATGAAACGGGTCAGAGAGTGTTGACCCTATACTGTTGTCTAAACTTTTCAATATATCTTATAAATACTTGGTGTGTAAAATACTATCACACAATTTTTTATTTTATTTTTTTCAATAATATTCTAATTTCTGAATAAATAGGATAAGAATATTTTTGCATCAAAGATACACTTTCGGAAAAAGTTTGAATAATTTCTTTTTATTGCAAGTCCTATTTACCTGTTTGGCCAATTATCAATCAAACATTTTATCAAATACGATTACGATAAGCACTAAAGTTGACTCAAAGTCAATATGTGCTGCTTGTAACAGAAAATAAAGGAAGCACTAACCTTTCCATGGTGAGACATAATGTGCTTCCTTAGCTTGTAATCATGAGCATATCGCTTTCCACATTCACGGTACGGACATATATGATAATTCTCTTGAGAATGAGTTTTCATGTGTGACCTTAGATTGAAATCCAATGAGAACGCCTGCATTAATGATAAAATCCATTTAACTATCCGAATTATTTTTATTAAGGTCACCAAGCACGGAAATATTTATATGTTTTGTTCATACCTAATCAGACTTATTGAGAAAGCAAAAATAATAATCGACCAGTAAAATATTTGAAAAAAATTCTCGTCATTCAACATAATAATCATATTTGGTATAGTTGAAAATGAGTTATACCGGGGTGGCCTATAAAGTAGGTATAATAGCTAGGTGGCATCCAAAAATAAATAACGTTCCTATCTATCATTTTCTCCAATTTCCACATTGTAGGTCCCCTATGCATTTCTCCATTTTCATGTAACCCGAACCCACACGTTGAAGATGTTAAATCAATGAAAATATTAACCTCATTCGTACACCTAGAGAGACATCAACCAAAATCAATGCCTAATCCTATAATATAAGATGTTGCTAGGGAATGATAGAGTGGTCACCTTACCGCATCCTTCATGTGGACAAATAAAATCTCTCTCACCCGTGTGAATGAGGAAATGCCTTTTTAGTTTCGAGCTATCCAAAAATTTCTACAACATAAGCAAATGAATAGAGTGATGCACGCGACAAGCTTCGTAAAGGATAATAGAGAATGATGGATCAATCATATGAAGAGTTATTTGCATAATATACCATCTTACTTTTTCATTTTCACTACTTTAGTCATTGTACTTTTTTTCGTACATACAAGTCTTTAAAAGATGGTTTTGTGTAGCATTTGGGTCATTTTGTAATATGCAATCTTAGTATATATTTTTCTATAAATTAAAGCAATATATTTCTATATAAAAATATTAACATTTTATGCCTAATTAATATTATAACTATTTAATATGAAATTATTTTTATTTAAATGCCGAGTCTTAAGGTTTTTTGATTAAATATGACCCAAACGGGACACCAAGCCAGCTTTTAACAACTCAGGTGTATTAAAAATGTATAATGACGAAAGCAGAAAATATGAAAAAGTTTGTTGGATTTTATACAAATAACTCTTATATGTAATCACAATACAGTATCATAAAACAATTTTGGTTTAAATAAACATAACTCACTTAAGTATATAAAAGAACTACCTTTCCACAGTTCTGATAATGACACACATATTGTCTCTCTCCATGAACGTGAGCATGCTTTCTTAGTGCCCCGGCATCGATAAACGTTTTTCCACACCCGTCATGGCTGCATAGGAAAAGAACTTCGGTTGTTGGTTCGGGTTCAGGTTCAGGGGCCTTCACCTCTTTCGAGTCCTCTTTAATGGCATTATATTGAGCCTCTGGTTGTACAAACACGAGAATCCTGATATTAGACCTCTGTAATTACACAAAAAATGCATATGCTTGAATTGCAACTTCGAATTGCAATAACAAGTTTGAAAACGCAAATCGATATACCAACTGAATCTCGTTCATTATCTCGACTACCAAGATCACAGTAACACTATAATCAGTTTGGCGCATTTGTTACTCATTGTTTGGCACAAATTATTCTCTCAGAAAGCACATGCAACAATATCAACATTAAAGCTCAACTTACAGAAATAACTACTAACCTGTGACCCATTTCATAACATAGCACTTGCCGCCTGTTGCCACTACATCTTGTGGCACCCTGACCAAATGCTGATCACGTTAGCACCAAGGTTTTACAACAGTTAAGATACAAAACACACAAAGATGCACGTGAACAGAGATATACTAGGTGCAAAATCACAAAATATGAACTTCCCGGCCGAAAAAGCGAAAACATAAGTCATAACCAGTTTCTTCAGAAATTTTATGGACCCGCTACATGAGGTGATGTCCAGAGACATGAGGATCACTAAGGATAAAAATGTAGGTAACATTCAGAAGATCGATGTATACCCAATCAATAGACAACTGATAAAAGTTTGTTCGAGTCAAATGGTTATCCGTAAACAGATCTTTAGATGGTGAAAATGGGGTGGGGGTTCACTTTAGCTTATAAAACGATTACTGAAAACACCATATTTCACTGTCAAGGAAACTTGTAACTTTGAATCCGTTGAAATGAGCAACTTAAACTGCTTATCGAGTAAAACAAGAAAAGCAACTTATTAGCATGTTGCATTCCCAAAATAAGCTGTTTTTTATAGCTACTGTGGAGTTTCTTATTTAGCTCATACGCTAATACGCATAAGCTTTTTAAATAAGCTAACCTAAACACCTCCTAGAAACAACTTATTTCACCTTAATATAAGCATATAAGCATGAACACTAGGTAATGATTAGGTCTAGCTTATTAATAAGAGCTTATGCATTTTCCAAAAAACCTTCTTTAACTCTTCAACAAGTATTTGATCAACTTATAGCATTTTGTTCAAGAATGAAATCTTGTTCGAACTGTCCATATCCGATTCATCTTTCGGAACTATAACTAATCGATTACGATAAATTGGATCAACCCGTTTGGACCCCTTAAAGGTTCTAACCAAGGATTGATCCGAAATCTGAACCAGAAACCAAAGCTGTATGCATTATATGAACAGTAAGCTGTTTCTTTCACTCATATAACTATCTGGTTTCCTTCATGAACCCCCGAATAGATATCGGACAAATAAGCCAACTTAACAGCTAATGAGCTAACCCAAACACCCCCTTATAACTATACTCATATTTACGCGGCCTAACTTAGGTACCCATCAAAAACACATCTAATGATCTAATCCATCAAAACAAACAAAACCCATTTCCCTAACAACAACAAAGATCATTTCTTGTTAAGGCATTTAATCGGTGTGCATTATGAAATAATATATAAAAAAAAGATAGTACCATTTACTACCTTATTAATAAGAGCTTATGCATTTTCCAAAAAACCCTTCTTTAACTGTTCAAAAGTATTCGCTCACCTTATCGCATTCTTAAAACACAGTATCAGACAACTAAGCCGACTTAACAACCAATAAGCTAACCCAAACACCCCCTTATAACTACTCAGATGTACGCGGCCTAACTTGCCCAAACTTTGTGCCTAGTAAGGTTCCTAACTACTTGTCTTTATTTAAAACAAAAACACATCTAATGATCTAATACACCTTAAAATAAGCATACAAGCCTAAACACTAGCCAATGATTACATCTAGCTTACTAAAATCACTTATGCATTTCCCAAAAAAAACCCTTCTTTAACTCTTCAACAAGTATTCGCTCACCTTATCGCATTCTTAAAACACAGTATCAGACACCTAAGCTAACTTAACAACTAATGAGCTAACCCAAACACCCCCTTATAACTACGCGGCCTAACTTGGGTATCCATAAAAAACACATCTAATGATCTAATCCATCAAAACAAACAAAACCCATTTCCCAAAACACCCCCAAAGATCATTTCTTGATAAGGCATTTAATCAAACAGTTGGTGTGCATTATGAAATAATATGAAAAAAAGATAGTACAGTACCATTTTTTGAGCCATTTAACAGGAGGAGGAGGGGTGGGTTTAGATTTAGTATGATTCCTTCTTTCAAATAGGTTCTGATAAGGATGGTGATTATGATTATGAAGATGGTCCATTAATACAAAATGGGTTTGATTAAAATGAAATTTGGGGGTTTTTGTTATATGGGTTGTTGTTGAATTCAGTTGCAGAGATTAAAATTTTGACAGTTGCTGGGAGATCAGCAAGTGTGACCACCTGGTTTAATGGATCCGAGTCATTTAACCAGGTAACTTTATTTTGGGCAAATAACAGGGGTGAGCAAAACCTACCAACTCCCGAATCCCGTCCTGATCCCGAGTCCCGAATCATGTCCCGAAACCGAACCGACCTCAAACGGGTCGGGATTCGGTTTGTGTTTTCCGTTTAGTCAGGATTCGGGCTTGTCGGGATCGGATCGGGATGGCAAAACCAAAAATAACAAACAAACCGATCAAACCGGCCGATCCCGTCTCGTCTCGATCCGTCCGAAACCGAACCGAGCTTAATCGGTGGGGACTCGGTGACGGTCGGGGCGCCCGATGCTCAGCCCTAGCAAATAATTATAGTTTAGATAATTTGGGTAAGTGTTTAGTGTAAAGACCAAATAACCCTCTCATATAAGCGCCAACTCAGCTTTCTTTTTTTTAGACCAAATACTCGTAATAAGAAAACCGTAGTAAAAAAAAAATTAAGTTAAAAAGCAAACAGACAGACACTTCAATTTATTTGGTCCACTGACAAACCAAAACATTACATTTTAGGGAGGGGGACGCATTCCATTCGGTCCTCTTAGCGAATGAATAGTCTAATTAACTTAAAATAATTAAAATGTATTGAAAATTAAAAATTGTTGTAACATACGATAATTCAACTTCAAAACGATTTTTAAAATGTAACTGTGAATGAAACATAAATTATTTGAAGCATTCATTTTTGCACAATTTTTTTTTTCAACCTTTTTTTCAAAGTGCTATATTTGGTTGAAATGATAAGTGTATATAACATGTATAAAACGTGATTGTAAACTTTTAAAGATAATTATAAAACAACCTTTTTAAAAATAAGTCAAATTTATTATTTATATATATATATATATATATATATATATATATATATATATATATATATATAAAAGTAAAAAATTACATATTAATCATCTATATTTTTACAACAGTAAAAATTACAATAAAAAATATTCTAGGTATAACATATTAATCATCTATATTTTTCTATAAGTTATAAGTGTTAGCCTTAATAGTTTTATTAAGTGATGGTCATTCACGTTTAGGAGCTTTTATAACGTGTGTTAGATATCGTCTTAGAATAGTCAACTGACCTCGTGGATTGAATAAGCTAAATGGGTATTAGTTTAGTTAAGCTTGCCTTATATCCAATCCAACCCATGTCCGCCCCAAAAAGCCCATAGAAAGCCTTTTAGGGCATCAAGTCACTTGTCTTATAAATACCTCAAATGGTCGTTTGAGGGTGTGAACAGTGTGTGTGTGTTTTTCTTTGGAATATCAACATATTGTTTTCATCTTTTCTCTACACATATACACGGTTTTAACATCAAGTCACCATCTTTCTCATCTTTATTTCTTTCTTCTAAGCTCAACGTTTGTGTTTGTGTTGAACGTGTTCTACGCGTAGCGTGGTTTCACGTGGTGATACTTGTGTTCGTTAAGTGGGTTTGTGATAAGGTTGATAGATTTAAGGTCCTACAATTGGTATCAATAGCCTAACAATGGTTTAGGAGTGTTTGGTTGAAGTTTTTGTGTGTAGTGTTACGCGTAGCAAGCTCTCGCTATTCAAAGTTGTCACACATAAAACATTAATTTTTGCACTTAAATCTTCAAGATTCTTATGGTCTAAGGTTTATATAGTGTTAAAGTTTACATTTTTTGCAAAAGTTCAAGCTTTACGTGTTTTGGTTCGATTTAAACTTCGTTTTGGTTCGTAGTTCATTTCTACGCATAAGCTATCTAAGCACTTTGGGTGAAAAGGTCAAAACTTTTGTGTTATTTGAGTGTTTTTAAGGTTGTTTGTGCGAGAAAGTGTTTGAATCATTGAGAATTTTTACGCGTAAAGGTCGAAAAGTCAAAACCCTAGTTTTCTCGCATAACTTTTGGTGAAGAATCTTCGTGCAACAACGGTTACTCGATGCTTCCTCACTTGGATAAGTGTGTGGAACACCGACTTTCGGATATCTTTTACTGTTGTGATGGTGTAAAGGATTTTGGTTTTAAACCAACTCTTGCGCATAAGCGAAAGCTTACGAGTAAGCACTCTACGCATAAGTTAACTCTTACGCGTGGGTACTTTATTTCTCGCTTAAAGTTTCGCATAAGACTTACGTTTAACCTTAGGTTTACGCGCAAGAATCCTCGCCTAAGCTCTTTACGCATAAGGACTCCTACGCATAAGCAATCCCACGCATAAGCATTCATTTCTCGCATAAGGCGGTTTCTGGTAAGATTTTGAACAAAACTTCAAACGGATATAAGCGTTGAACCAGAACTCCGTTTTCGTGATCTACCCATCAAAGCGACCGTGAGCGAGGAGAATAGACCGCCGAATGAACTAACCTTCAAGTCCTAAAGCGCTCCGAAAAGAAGTTATTGAGGTTTTAAGTTTTAGAGCAAATTTTCACTACAACAACCGAGCTTAATCTTCATCAATCACAACTCCTTTATCGTTGAATCGATCCTACATCAACTTTATCATATCATACCTTCATCAATGGCAACTCAACAAGACATTCATGCGGTAGGTGCGAAAACCGTCCTCTATGTTGGAAAAAGGTGGTTATCTTCAATGGACAAGTCGAATGCTTCGTTACATCAAGACAAAACCTAAGGGAAAATTGATGATCAAATCCATTCGGGATGGACCCTTCATACCTCGACAAGTCCAAGACCACGGAAATCTTGATGCAACACCTCCGTCCCATCATTTTTCGTCTTCAAAAGAATCGAATACTCAAGAGGATCGAGAAAAAAGTCGAAGCGGATGACATGGCAATTCATATTGTCCAACTGGGTTTACCAAGAGACATCTTTCTTCTTGTGAGCGGTTGTGAAACCGCTTTCGATATGTGGTAGCGTGTTGACGACTTTGTCATGGGCCGAAATTGGTCAACAAGATACGGAGAACAAGTCGCTAGCGCTTGGGAGAAGTTTACATCCACTCAAGAGAATCCATTGAATCTACTATGGAAGTTTCGCACTTTAATGAATGAGTGATCGAAACAAGTTGACACCCAGAACTATCGTGAGCAACATCAAGTTCTTGAACAATCTACCGGAAGAATGGGGACGATATGTCACTATTGTCAACCAAACAAAAGACTTACATCAAATGAACTTTGATCAACTCAACGATTTTACGAAACAAAACCAAAATGAAGTGAATGAAGTCGGGAAAGAAAGATTAGCAAAGAATCATGATCCATTGGCACTCATTGCAAAGACTCGAAACTCCGGTGAATACACAACAACAAGCCTCATCATCTTCCACTTACAACAACTTGCGACAATACATTCCACAACAACAAGTCATTATCCTCAACAACAAACCTATCCACGAACAACAACACTACCGAGAACAAGGAATCACCGATCTTGAAATGGAACCCGAAGAAGCTTTATCACAAGCATTTGCATTCTTGGGTAAAGCATTGAGGTCGCTATTCCACCCAACTAACAACAACAAAGGATTTCATCAAACACTCGCGAGCAGCAAATTGCACAGTAGGGTGTGAACATGGGTCATCGAGGACAAATGGTTGGAGTTATTGGAATCGGCGAGGATATCTTCTTGGATTTCGCATGGTGTCAGCGGTTCGAATCGAGTGTCGGATGGGTCGAGAATGTTGGGAATAGGCGATGGATAATCGAATGGGAATGTTGCGGCTCGATCGTTGGGAATTATGGAAATGTGAATCGGGATAATCGAGGTTAAGTGTTATAAGCACAAGGATTGGGTCGCATGGCAAGGAATTGTCCAACTAAGCGAAAAAGAAGGATCTTGCGTATCTTGACTATCATGTTGGTACAAAGGAACAATCTGGACTTCAATTGAGTCTTGAGGAACATGACTTCATGGCTATTATGGATGATTTGGAAGACCTCGAGGAACTCAATGCAAACCGCATCTTCATGGCAAATCTTGAGGAGACTAAATGCGACAATCGATTACGGCGCACCTCCCGTCTATGGCGCCAACGCAGATGTCGAGGTACCAATCAGCGATCCATGCTATAACAATGTCATATTTGATGTGTTTACTCATGACGAACGACGATTCGTGACATCGGCACCTACTTATGATACATACGGACAATCCGAGTTGTAGCAATACTAACTCACGAAACTCCGGATGTGGATCCTAGTGGAGGCGTGTGGCACAAAATCTCGATCTTGATGAGGAAACACGTGCTATTTTGAATCATTAATCAACAACTGTGGCATTGAAATTGAGAAAGTTAAAAAGGTCAATCGCGATGTTAAGGCCGCGAATGCTAAATTGACCGTTGAGCTTGAGAGTTACAAGGAGAATGCAAAAGCCTTTGAATTTCATAAAAACAAAGAATCAGAATTAGAAATTGGTTACCGAAATTCTGTTTTAAGAGAAAAAGAATTGCAACTCAAGTATGACACACTTGATGTGAATTTGAACTTGAAAATTAAATCTTTAAACAAGGAAATTTCTGATCTAAATGACCAACTTTCTAAACAAAAAGCAAAGTTTTCGATCTTGAAAAGAGAAGAAGCGATTGATAGCGATTTTTCAAAGCGAAGATTCTCTTCTTGATGAAATTCTTGATAAAGCGAGAAAATCAAATCTTTGGACAATTTGCTTCTTAAAGCGGGTCATTCGCTTCAAACAATCAAGATGCTTTCTAATCAAGTAAATCCGGCGTTTCATACTAATAATAGAATGGCACTTAGTATGACCCTTCTTCATTCCTCAAGAAAGCTCGAAATCTCGAAATGTGTTAAACAATGGAAATGTTTTACATAAACCCATTATTGTTCGTGATTCTCTTGAAGCGTTAGAACTATCTCGAGGAGAGTAGATCAAAAATGAAACAAAAGAATTAGAAATCAAACCAATTGATTATAACAAATGGAACAAAATTAACGGAATCACTTTTGTTAATCAAAAGAAAAGTCAAAGTTTTCCATCACACCAAGTGTTTCAAACAAAGAGTCAACACTGTTTCAAAATCTGTTTCAAAACCGATTCTTGTCTCAAATTCTCTTCGAACATTGAACAAATGTCTTCAAACAATCCTTTTAACACAAGTGATGCGAGAAGTATTTTAGAAAATGTGAAAACTAGAATTGTGGATCTTGAAGACATCATTAAAACTAAAACCAATATTACAACAAACATCCGGTTTAATAGTTTTGATAATGAAAATAAAAAGTACTTTGAAACTCAAATTGCCCTCAATTTGAATGCCATCGGTGCAAGGGTAATTCATTTTGAACAAGCGTTTTGAAAGAAACAGTTGACTTTGTCAAGGACCATAAATCCACAGTAAAGCAAGCTAATGACTGTTGAACAAATCAAAGTTTTGGAAACTTTAAATGACTCTCTTTGAAGATGTTCGACTCGATATTATGTCCATTATTTTGCAAACATATTACATTGAAGATCATGAAAGACTCGATTATGAGACCTCCAAAATTGTTTCAAAATATGAAAAAGCACTGAGAAACTTGAAAAGAAAATGTCTCATATTTTAAACAACTTGATCGAAAAGCGAGGAATGCAAATATGACAAATTGTCGTATGGCGTGCCTACAATGACATGAAGCGAAAATGATCTTTTGAGGGCTCACCGGAAAGTCAAAAGGAAAGGTAGTGGAAGCGTGATTACAAAACCATTGGTGAGGAGAAAGCAAATGTTCTCAAACCGGTTTCAAACCAAAAATGTGCATTTCTATGCCTCTTCCAAAAGTCAATGAGAAAATGATTCATCAAAACCGGTCGCTCCACACCTTGCCTAAACAAAATGTTGATAAAGGAAAAGCGGTTATAGAAACCAAAAGTTTTAGCTCTGGACTTTTTAAGATGAGTACCACTAATCGTGCGCCTCCATCTAAACCATATGGAACAAAGCGACATAAGTTTAGAAAAGCACTCTAAAGAGACTAGGATAGGCTGGAACCACTTCTCTAGATACAACAAAGTGAATCTAATGCGTGTGCCTTACCTTCTACAGGACTAGGAAGCACCTCTAGGAGCGTGCAGACTAAAGCCTAAGAGCAATACCGGGAACAATAGAGTCTCGCTTGCCTCTAAGAGTAGTCGCTTGAATAAAGAGAAGAAAGTGAAGAACACCCTAGGAATTTCTTGCTTTGTAATAAGAAAGACATTTCATCTGAATGTAATGAACCTTTGAAACTTGCTAAGTCTAAAGAATGTGTTGAATCTGTTTGTTTAACTTGCAAGAAATCTTTAACTAATGTTCATGATGATTGTGTTTCTAAGAATGAGATTGTTAAGCACATTAAAGAATGTTCCCAAAAGAACTTATGCTAAGCGAATAGGAAGACTAGTTCGAGACTTAGGCTTTACACTCGATAGGGGAGCATAATGTTTACTATAGGGATGACATTTGAAACCCACGGTAGAACTTTCACACTCGAGAATGGTAGAATGAGTAATGCACCTATCTTACCACTAGACAACTTCTATGAGTGTGATCGATTTTACCTCTAACCCAAGGAACCAAAATCAAAATGGTTTCCAAAATCTTCTTCTTACATTATTGGCGGGTTATCGAAATATGTCTTTGGATCGTCGACTCGGGTTGCTCCAAGCACATGATCGGAATCTGAAGGCTGGCGATCAATTTCGTCTGAAATTCATGGGAGCCGTACATTTCGGAAATGATCATGTAGCGACTATCATGGGTTATGGAGATCTACCTTTTGGAAATTATTTGATCACTCGGGTTTACTATGTCCAAGGGTTGGGACACAATTTGTTCTCGATCAGGCGATTACGTGATGCGATTTAGAGGTTGCTTTTAGAAAAATGCTTGCTTCGTTAGAAACTTGGATGGCGATCTCTTAACGGGAATCGTGATACAAACTTGTATGCTATCGACATCAATCAAATGGCCTCTTCATCACCAATATGTCTTATGACACGAGCATCCGAAACTCGGTCTGGTTGTGGCATGAAGGTTATCCCATCTCAATTTTGACACCATCAACAATCTTGCCAAAGAAAACATCGTCAATGGACTTCAAAGTTCAAATACACCAAGGATCACTTATGTCCATCATGCGAACAAGGAAAAGCAAAGAGCATCATATAAACCCAAATCCGTACTTAGTTCGAAGCAAAGTTGCATATGTTGCACATGGACCTATGTGGCCCAATGAGAATTGAAAGCATTAATGGGAAAAAGTATATCCTTGTTATCATCGATGATTATTCGAGATATACATGGGTTAGGTTTCTAAGATCAAAAGACGAAGCACCGGGCATCATCATCACCTTTCGAAGCGTATTCAAGTACTTCTTCAATCTCCGATAGGGGTTGTAAGAATGCAGAACCAACACCGAATTCACAAATCGAGTTAAGAGCTTATTTTGAAGATGTTGGAATTACTCATCGACATCGCAGCTAGAACTCCACACAAAATGGGGTAGTTGAAAGAAGAAATAGAACTCTTGTGAAAGCTGCTGCACAATGCTAATCTATTCTAGTGCAATTATTGACTTATTTATATGGGTTGATGTTGTTGCCTTTGCTTGTTTCACTCGAACCGATCCCTAATCCATCCAAGATTCAATAAAACCCCATATGAAATAGTGAACAACGAGAAACCCGATATCTCTTACTTTCATGTGTTTGGCGCTTTGTGCTATCAAACAAACAGCGGAGAAGCTCTGGAAAACGAAAGCTAAAGGTGATATTGAAATCTTCATTGGATATTCAAATAGCTCGAGGGCATTCGGGGTGTATAACGGAAGAACTAGGAGGATCATGGAGCGATGAATGTGAAATTTGATGAACTTTCACATATGGCTTCCGAGAGACTCGCTCTAGAACCCGCGCTAAACCCGAGACTTACGGACACATCGATTCGGGACTCGTACCTCAAAGAGCTCAATCAACTTCGTTTGACAATCCTAAAGAACAAGAATGGGAGAATTTCTTTGAGTTAATGTTCGATGAATACTATGGTGGAACTTGACAAATGCATCAAACCATCATTCCATTGCACCCGCTCAAAATCATCCTCCACCACCAATGGAAGATGCATCTACAGCGGTCGAAACCAATGCACCAACTCCATCAACATCATCTACATCTACTCCGGCTATTGCACCCGTTCTACCAAAGGTTGATGAGCAAAGCCAAAACCAAAAGCGATGCAACGTTAGATGAAGACTTATTTGAAAACCCGTTTGCTACGGAATCGGTGAATCATCTTCATGCTTACGAGAACCATCTAACTCGCATACGTTTAACCAACGGTATCCTTCTACTACGAAGTGGACAAAAGACCACCCAATTGAACAAGTTATTGGTGAACCTTCACGGCGATTCAGACGAGGCGCCAACTTGCCACCGATTGCGACTTATGCATTTACCTTTGCTCAATTAGCAATATAGAGCCAAAGAACATTCGCGAGGCAATGGCGAGAACCGCATGGATAGAAGCGATGCATGAGGAACTTCTCAATACCGTCTTCATGACTCTTGGGAAATGGTTCCAAGACCAATTGACATTCGCTTCATCGATCTCAAATGGTTATGGAAGAACAAAAGGGATGAAGAAATGAGCGTAATTGCAACAAAGCTCGTCTTTTGGCCAAAGGATACGAGACAAGAGGAAGGGATAGATTTTGAAGAGTCATTCGCGGTAGCTAGACTTGAAGCGGTCGGATATTCTTAGCCTATCGACTCACAAAAACATCACGGTTTATCGGATGGACATTAAGACCGCATTCTTGAATGGAACTACGAAAGAAGAAGTGTCGTGAGTCGACGAAGGCTTCATAGACATGGAACATCCGGACTATGTCTACAAACTCAAAAAGGCAATCTATGGATTGAAACAAGCTCAAGGCGTGGTATAATGACTGTCCTCTTTCCTTATCAAAACAATTTCACCAAAGGAACAGTTGATCCTACCTTGTTTACACAAAAATGCAAAACGACATTTTAATTGTTCGGTTATGTGGGCGACATCATCTTTGGGTCCACTAATCCGAATCTTTCAAAACATTTTGAAAATCTCATGAAAAGCAAATTTGAAATGTCCATGATGTGGAACTAAAATTATTTCTTGGTTTACAAATTCATCAATCCCACGTGGAATTTTTATTAATCAAGCTAAATATACAAGCGAGATTTTGAAAAATCATGGTATGGATAATTGTGACTCGGTCGAACACCAATGGTAACTTCACCAAAAATTGGAGCCGATTTGTTTGGGAAACCTATTGATCCGAAGAAATATCGAGCATGATTGGTTCTCTCATGTATCTTCTTTGCTAGTCGACCGGATATTCATTTTGATGTTTGCTTATTAGCACGGTTTCGAGCAAAGCCTACCGAATCGCACCTCAAAGAGGTTAAAGGATCTTCGGTGCTGAAGACATCCATTCACAAGGGTCTTTGGTATCCGAAGGAATCGGATTGATCTAATTGCCTTTTCGGATCACGGACCACGCAGTGACCAAGTTCTGACAAAAGTACATCGGGAGGAGCACAATTTTGGGTGAAAAGTTAGTAAGTCGGTCTTGAAAGAAACAAGATTGCCTTTGCACTTTCAACTTGTTGAGTAGTATGTGTCTCTATCTGCGTGTTGTGCTCAAGTTCTATGGATGAGAACCAACTCACGAGTATGGCTTTACTTTCGATAAAATACCTATGTATTGTGACTCGAAAAGTGCCATAGCCATATCATGCAATCTGTTCATCACTCAAAGACTAAGCATATCGAGTCCGCTATCACTTCATCAAAGAGTACATCGAAAATGGTCTTGTTGAATTATTCTTCGTGAAGGCGATTACCAACTCGCCGATCTATTAACTAAAGCCCTTCCAAAAGAAATGTTTGACTATTTAGTTCGACGAATTGGAATCGAAGCCTAACCCCCGAGGAGTTAGAACGTCTTCTCGAATCTTCTTGAAAATGATTTTCCAAAAGCTTATTGTAAATATTTTGAAAAACAAAATACAAAATTTGAAAAACCAACAAAAACAAAATATAAAAATATAAAACTTTCAAAAATACAAAAACAATAGAAAATCAAAATCCAAAATATTCTTCTCACGACATGTCTCTGTATATAATCGATATTACATGCGTTTCTAGAAATGTCATTCAACAATGATACGGGTATGTACGGATGCTTGAGCGAGAGTTCTTTACTATGTTTTCTAAAACATGTCGTTTCTCAAAATTTCTTCATAAAATGGCTTTCGTATACATCGATGCGAAACTTGGGACCGAAATGATGACTTTTGATTTTTTAAATCAAAACTCGTGCTTTTTAATGAAAATCACTAGTGTGCGCTTGATGCACTACATTTAAAAGCGGTGAGAAATCATCATCATCTTGAGCACCTTTTCAAGATTGTTCAAAAGATTTTCAAAATCTTTCAAAATATTCTCGTGCTCAAGATAACTCCTCAAAACCCTTTAATTGATTATGCTTTATTAAAGGGGAGCATAAAACAAAAATGTTCCAAATTCATGCTTAAATCAAATCCGTTTGTCTCCCAAAGATTCTAAAATGTTTTTAATCGTTGATATCAAAATATCACGATTATGCTATTTTGAGGGAGGGACGTGATTAAATGTGATCAAAATGTTTAATGATCGGTGTTTGAATCTCAAATGAGCTCGACTCGAGACGGAACCAATGAATTGGCGGAATCAAAGTCGAGATATGTACCATCTCGAGAAACTTTCTATGGACTTGACCAAGGCGGGTAATAATTTCAAGCTAGTTCTCTAGTGATGTAAGCGTGTCTCGAATCGGTCTAGCTCATTTAAAGTCGATCAATTCAAAGTTCAAACTCACCTTCTATGTGCGATTACATCAAAACTTATAAGCACATGTGAAGGGGAGTGTTTCGAAAATATAAAACTCTCGAGTGTTCCAAACATGTTTTCAATCATAAACACTTTGAGAGATTTTCAAGAAAAATGGTTTTATGGCAACAATAGGGCGGTCATGGAGTTATAAGGTGACTAAGAATAGGAAATTAGTCCTATGATCCACGGAGTAGGAGGGATATACCCAAGGACATCACAAATAGTTAGTATTAGAAGTCCTTAGGAATGATTGAAAAAAGGAGTAATGTGAGAAATGAGAAAGAAGGGGTTGAAGAATTAAAAGAAAAGTAAAAGAAAGGGTGAAAAGAAATAGCCCTCCATATTCAACCTTAGGGCGAAAACCGGGTTCAACTCATACACTCTTGGTTGTCACTAAGATGACACTTGGTATTGAAGACAAAGGCGTCATGGACCCGGTGGCGCACCGCACTAAACCTTCTAGCCACTCAATTCCTCTCAAAATGATTTGTTTCATTCTCACTGGAACCCTACATAATCTATTGACCTTCTTAGAGTTGGTTGGTATTGAAAAAGGAGACCCTACTCCCTAGTCTCCGCTCGGAAAACCAAAATGCACTTATGAGTCTAGAGCCACGAGATTCATCAAAAGATCTCATAGGAACACTTGACATGACATCGTTTGTTGTTCATCAATAAGGACACAAGTGATATATTATAAAGTCCTCACGCAGATCTTAGCAATCGCGAACATTTATGAGAGGTTTCACAATTTTGATCCTCGGTGATTGAATGGAAACTCCGCGGGTCAACATCAGCGACCACGGCGGTCACTGGTAACTCCCGTGGATTACGCTTAGTGTGTCTCAAACGGTCTGATCGTGGGGTGATGCTTGATGTACCTTAGCGACTCATCCGAGCTCAGGTGTATTTCGGTACATCGCGTTATCTCACTTGTGGGACTCGAGTTCGAGAACGGCCTCAGTGAGAATTAGAGCGTGTTTTCACACTATCTTGATAACACCCTCGAAATTCAAACTTGTAAGTCTTGGGAATCCGCTTATTACTAACTGTTTTTATGTTTTCTTAACATGGAAGCTCGGGAGCGGATTGATCGTGCGGACTCTCCACATGCTCATACCAACAACACATGAAAGTTCTCATCTAAATCAAAGGCTACTCAAAGTTAAAGATGATTCTTCGTCAATGTCAAAGAATCTACAAAGTTTAAAGACTGAGAACTACATTATTGGTAACGAAAGACAAATAGAAGTGTGAGAATGGTGGAGAAAGGCGTGGAGACACCAAACCAACGAAGTTGACAATGGCGAACAACCACATTATCGATCACAAAGCATGAAGGAACAAAGAATTAAGACTATTCTATATCTACACACAAAGTTCAAGCTCGAGAAAAGTAAAGACCTAATCAAGTGGAGCATCATTTGAATGACCACCCCAGGGAGATTATTAGTATAATAGTTTTATTAGAAGTGGTGGTCATTCACGTTTAGGAACTTTGTAGCGTGTGTTAGATATCGTCTTAGAATAGTCAGCGGGCTCATGGATTGGACTAAGCTAAATGGGTATTAGTTTAGTTAAGCTTGCCTTATATCGAATCCGACCCATGTCCAAGCCAGCGAAAGCCCATAGAAAGCCTTTTAGGGCATCAAGTCACTTGTCTATAAATACCCTCAAATGGTCATTTGAGGGTGTGTGAGTGTGTGTGTGTGTTTTCTTTGGAATATACAACATATTGTGTTCATCTTTCTATTCACATATACGCGGTTTAACATCAAGTCACCATCTTTACTTAATCTTTCTTACTTCTTATTCCTCGCATATCACAAGCTTGGTGTGGTTCGGGTTCTTTACGCATCGTGATATACGTGTTGGGTTTGTGATAAGGTTGATATATCTAAAGGGGCTTTACAGTAAGTAAAATTATTTTATTTTATATGTACTATAGATGTGTTCGAGGACAATCTCTCAAATACACATTAAGATGTTGACCATTTTTCTTTTCGGTCTTATTGTTGCGGTCCCAAATTGACTTAAAACTATATCATTTTAGTGATGGCTTTTTTTGTCACTAGCTTGTATCTTAATGGTTATCGGTAAGGGTTTTGGGTATGCTACTTACGCGTAGTGCGCGCCTCCTCACAAAAGACTTAATATCCACACCCCACTAAATACACATTTGAGGTTTGGCAAATTGGCAATAAAAGTATCCAGAAACAGTCATGAAGATTGCTTAGGTTAGTCACGTAAAGGGATATGTTTTGACAAGAAATGTATACATTTATGTATCTTTGACTCAAATTTATGAGATGATAATATATGGCTAAAGCTATATTGAGAAGGGCTTCATGTGGACGTATTCGGTTTTAACGAATAACTTAACAAAGGAGACTTTATCCATTGATTTGTTTACTTGTCGAGTCAATTATGCCCATTGAGATAACTTTAATTGTACATTGTTAGAGCACAAAGTACCTTCTCTTGCCGTGAGAAAAGTGTTGCCATCTCAACACTTTTTCTCATAACACCGTAATCTGTCACACCATAAAAGAACCCTCCTCTTATTTACGGTGTCATGGGACACCCATGATACCCTCCCGACCAAACATAACTCACTAAAACATAATCTGTGCAACACAAAGAAAAATGTTGGACCGCTAAATTTGGTGAGGGCGGCGCCAATCACGAAAACGACACCGCATTTAGAGCGGCATCGGTGGCCAAAAACTGGATACCGTGGGCTCTTAATGTGAATTTGAGCTTGGATAACTATCTTTCAAGTATTAGAGTCCGTATGGTGTACCTACCATACGAACTCTAATCTACACTATAGATTCATGCACAGCGTTATGCAAGATTTAATCAAGATTTAACTCGAAGACTAAAGTAGTAAGGCGACCAAGAATTCATGATAAGAGAATAGAATTCCAAATTAAATTACGAATACTGAAACAATCAGTTTGTTACAGATTTAGTTACAATT
This sequence comes from Chrysanthemum lavandulifolium, assembly GCA_022545495.1. NCBI lineage: Eukaryota > Viridiplantae > Streptophyta > Magnoliopsida > Asterales > Asteraceae > Chrysanthemum > Chrysanthemum lavandulifolium. Next base: position 26,436,139 of record CM040241.1, on the reverse strand, counting down.
ACAAGAGGAGAGAATTTGGTTTACAAAGAGATAATAAAACTGAAATGTAAGATCAACTATTCAAAAGGGATGTTTTGGCGCCTTATTTAGTTAAGTCTGTTGAGGTAGATACCGTGCACCTCACGTGTGTTGGTGTAAAACCTTCACACGTCCACCTCACGTGCCTGCAACATTTCAAGCGTATCAATCCATCCCTCTTAACTTTATTTTTGTCCTAAAAAGACTTGCATTATCAAACTGAGGAAACCTATCATGTCTCACCCATGTTGCTTCATCCTTATCTCTGATAGACCATTAAACCGAGACATAAGCCACTGGGCCAAGTTTTCTGTCTAGTATAGCTAATTAGCTATAGGTTCAGCAGTCATTGTTCCATCTTCAGCACACGCATGAAATTCTCCAGTGCTATTAACCTCACCCTTGCATTCTTTCAGCTAAGACACATGAAAAAGGGATGTATCTGACTGTGACTTGGCAACTGCAACTTATAGTATGATACCATTCCAAAAGCATGGTCTAAACCATTTTATGTAATATACGGAGTAGTAAATAATGGAAGGATACTACTGTATACAAATTATTGGCACGGTCTGTATTGATGGTAAAATGGTGAAAGTGTGTCTTTTTGTGCATCATTTTGTGCTGCAACCGGTGCTCCAGAATTGGTTTAGTTATGCAAGGTGGTCAATTGTCATATTTGTATTCATGGATCAAAACCGAAGGTGGTTCAGATCTCAAAATTTTACTTACACCAAGTTTCCAAGACGCCAACATGTATATTTTCATCTGCCATTTGTGTGATTGTCCAATTGTTGTCGACTTGTCGGAGTTAACAGTTCAAAAAGGATTTATGGTAAAAAAAAATACATATTTGTGTAATGGGTCAAAACGTGTCTGGTCGGGTTGACCCGACAAACCTTCTTTTATAAATGATACACCAAAAATGATAGCATATTTTTTTATACATGAATTAGAAATATGCTATGAAGAAATATGCTACGAGTGACTTTCGACTCGGTTGACTCACTTTCTCAACATATTTTCTGAAATGCAAGAGCCAGAGTTGTTGATCAATGTTAAAGATCATTTTTTAGTTCCTGAGCACCGGGTACTTACAAATGAAGAAAAAAAAGTTTACTGGAATGATACACTGTCAAAGAAACACAGGTTGGTTTTCATATTTGTAAGAAAGAAATGCAACTTTCGCTACTCACAAACTTTTAGAAAGTTTTATTTGACTTATAATTCATTATAGATCGCTTCTTATTATAAAGTCTCATTTCATCATATTGTTTTAATTGGATGCAGCAGCTAGCTCGGATTCAGGTATCTGACCCAATCGCATGTTACTATGGACTAAAGCGAGGTCAAGTTATGAAGATTATCCGACCAAGTGAGACAGCAGGGCGTTAGGTTACCTATCGATATGTTGTTTGAAGAATAAAGGTTGATTCCCATTATCAAGCTATGAATATGATATAATCATACCATGGTTCGACAGTGCGCGTATGGTAAAAAAAAAAAGAATAAAAAAAAAAAACTAAAAAACTGCTACTAAAGTATCTAATGTCGTATAGATGAAAATCTTAGACTAGGGTCTATCTTTCTTAGTTTCACTTGGCTGGTATGCGGATAGTATACACATCTATGAGTTGTGTTAGTTTTTGTATGTTGGGTTTATGGTCTAATGCTTACTGCTGTAAACTATGACAGCTTTTACAAAACTCAATGTTTAATTATAATTTCCTGGTTCTTAGACACACATAATGTTTTATAAATGCCTGTACCTTTAAGCAGCCTCAACAACATAATTGGTTTTGTGTGGTTTTACTAGTGTGTTATGCCACGTCTGGGTCCGGCTGTTTATTTATCACGTTCATCAATACTTGAGGAAAAAATCTTCTCCAGACCTTACGAAGGTACTAGTTTTCTCTAGGCGAACTTACCATATTCTACTTAATGTTGAGCATCTTATACAAAGCGGAGACTCGGATCAGCTGAGTTATGGTGATGACACGCCAACGATGGAGATTTCCTTTCGGTCATGAAGAAAAATCAAGGGTCTTGAAATAATGACAAAAAATCAAGGGTTTTGAAAATTAAAATAACAAATAAAGCGGTGACTTAAAATGAACATTGCTCCATCCCTATTTTGACGAACGTTCTTAAAAGACACCGTGTGAATCAAAATCATATTCCTTGCGAGAGCATCCACTTACCATATCTTCATCTTTCCCAATCGTCGAAAATACAAATCCGACTTGTTCTTTTGAGAGAAAGATCTTGATTTATGAGTAACATGACCTTCGAGTAATGAACGGTTTCCGATTGTTTGTTTCATTCCACATATACAGAAAAAATAAATGGTACTAATATTATGGATATTACTGCTGCCACTTTTTCTTAATGGCACTACTACTATTATTATTGTTACAGTTCTTATGTAAAGAAGTCTATAAACCTTAACAAGTTCGTCTTTTCCACAAGTTACTATAAGCAAGCTCTCATTTCTGGTTTAAAAAGCAACGTCTTTTACACTTTCTATATGAGCTTCAATCTCAATTTTTGCTTGAAACCCAACATCGACTTAAAATGACATTAATTGAAGTAAATGTTTGAGAACCAACACTTGTTAGCATCAATGAGATATATTTAATAACTTAATATATGTATTCATATTTACAAATTCAAATCATACCCAGTAACAATCGTCCGGACTTACCCTAGCACATGTTACAAGATTAGTCGCTTGGTTGCCCATAACACAAGACCATGAAAGCAGTTTAAAGATTTATCTTGATAAGCGGATCTGAAACTAGCACACATTTTTTAGGACAAAAGTCATGCACGGAACTCTTGGGTGTAAAGATGTACATTGTACAGATTCAAACCCCAAACTTTCTAGCCCGGTTCAAAAGGTGGTACCTATTTTCTTATCAAAACATTTCCATTTGTTGTTCCAACAAGCGAAATATGTTTTCAAAATGTTAGAAGCTTGTATTACAACTTCAACGCAATTATTTCCTCTTCGAATAATTGCGATTCAAATTCAATACAAGCTTCTAACATTTTTAAAACATATTTTAGTTAAGAACATCAAATGGAAATGTTTTTATGAAAATAAGTACCAGAAGTGGGCTAAAAGTTTAGGGCTTTGCATCCGTTTACACCAAGAGTTTCGGTATGACTTTATGTCCTTAAAATGTGCAAGTTTCAAATGCATTATCAAGATAAATCTTTAAATTGTATTCATGGTCTTGTGTCATGTGTATTGGCGGGCGGCTAATCTTGTAACATGTGTTGATGGTCCGGACGGTCGTGGGTATGTTTTGAATTTGTAAATATGAATACATATATTGAATGTAAATATATCTCATTGCTGATGCAACATGTTGGTTTCTCAAACATTTACTTGATGTCGATTAAAGTTGGTGTTGGGTTTCATCTGAAAGATGAGATTGAAGCTCATATAGGAGTGTAAACAACGTTGCTTTTACCCGTAAATGAGCTTGTTATAGTAACGTGGGAAAGCCGAGTTGTTAAGGTTTGTACACTTCTTTACATAATAACTGTAACAATAATAATAATAATAGTAATGCCGTTAAAAAGTAGTAGCGGTAATATCAATAATATTAGTATTATTTATTTTCTACATATGTGGAATGAAACAACCGATTGAAACCGTTTATTACTCTGAAGGTCATGCTTCTTTTTAAACAAGTCTCCTTCAAAAGAACAAGTTGGATTTGTATTTTCGACGATAATGGGGAAAGATGAAGATATGAAAGTGAATGATCCCGACAAGGAATTTAATTTGATTCATACGGGTGTCTTTCAAGAATGCTTCGTCAAAATGAAGGATGAAGGAAGGTTCATTTCAAAATTCACCACTTTAATTGTTATTTTAATTTTTCAAAACCGATTTTGTCATTATTCAAACGCTGATTTTTTGTCTTTATTCAAAACCCTTTTAACCTCATTCGTACACTTAGAGACACCTCTTTAATGCACAACCTGTTTATCCAAACATTAAAAGCGATTATTGCAACTTTGAAAGCGATAACGGGTTTGAAAAAGTAAATCCATTTATCCATTGAATCCGTTCACTATCTCGATTGTCAAGATCACAATAACACTATAATCAGTTTGGCGCATTTGTTACTCATTGTTTGGCACAAATTATTCTCTCGAAAAGCACATTGAATAGTATCAACATGAAAGCTCAACTTAAAGGAGAAAAACTACTAACCTGTGACCCATTTCGTAGCGTAGCACTTGCGGCCTATTGCCTCTACATCTTGTGCCACCCTGACCAAATGCTGATCACGTTAGAACCAAGGTTATACAACAGTTAAGAAACAAAACACACAAAGATGCACGTGAGCAGAGATATAATAGGTGTAAAATCACAAAATATGAACTTCCGGCCGAAAAAGCGAAAACGTAAGTCATAACCAATCTCTTACGAAATTTTATGGACCCACTACATGAGGTGATGTCCAGAGACATGAGGATCACTAAGGAGAAAATGAAGGTAACAGCGAGAATGTCTAGGTACATCATCCAATTGATAGAAAATTGATATAAGTTGGTCTGAGTTAATATTGTTATCCTTTATAAATCTTTAGATGCTGAAAAAGGGAGCCTTTCAGCTACAGAAAGGGCAAGGTAGTGTTTGGGATTGCTAATTTAAATAGCTAACGAGCAGCTTAACAAAAACAAATTTTTATACTCTAATGAAGAACTTGTGACTTTGTTTCCTAAGCTAAGCAAAATTACACACCTTATGGCTTAACGCAAATAAGTTGTTTTTCATAACCATTGTGGAGGTGCTGAAAAAAAAGAGCTTATTGAGTTCACAAGTTGATAACCAAAAGCTCGTCTAGTAAGCTAACCCAAACACCCCCCTGACAACAGCTTCAATTCACCTTAAAAAAAAAAAAGCATATAACCAAAAGCTCGTCTAATAATCACTACGGCATCTCTGGGGTTAACTCTTTATTAAGCTGTAACACCGATTTTGGAAAAAGAGCTTATATGTCCGGGTCAACTTATTCTTAAAAACTACTAATAAGTTAACCCAAACACCCCCTAAAAAACTAGACATCTAGTCATCTTTTTCCTCCAAAAACCCATAAAACCACCTAATCCATGAAAACAAACAAAACCCATTTCCCAAACACCCCCAAAGATCACTTGTTGTTAATAAACAAACATTTAATCAAACAGTTGGTGTGCATTATGAAAAAAAGGATAGTAGTGTACCATTTTTTGAGCCATTTAACAGGAGGAGGAGGGTCATGATTATGATGCTCCATTTAAATTTGTGGGTTTTGATGAGATTGGGGTTTTTAATTGAAGGTGAAGGTACTGTCAGTAAAGAGTGGAAAATGATATAAATGGTAAAAATCGAGAGTGTTTTTTAGATTTTAGATTTCTTGAGAAATGTTCGAGAATTAAAAAAAAAAAACAAAAAAAAAACTATTTAAACAGAAATTATATTTTTCCTTTTTAACAAAATTATCTCGAATTACATAGTAGACGGTGATGGTAAGAAAGAAACGCTCATGATTATAATTAGAATCAGATACTTAAATGGTAGATTGTGAAATTTTATCCTTTTTGTTAGAGAGAAAAAAAATAAAGAATAGTAACCCGGGTTTTTATTTTTCAAGCTAAAATTTAGAAAGCGAAAATTTTCCTTTTCTTTTAAAATTATTAAAAAAAATATTACACAAATTTTCAGTTTTTCTATTTTTCTATAAATTTTCTTTTAAAAATAAGATGTTTTCAACAACTAATGATGGCAAAAAAATTCATATCTAATGAGGACCCGATTCTCAAACTCAATTTGACTGGGGAATTTCTGATTTGATCGGATGGGGATGAGGATGGGGATAACATCAATCCTCTAACCTGAACCCAGCTCCGATCTTTTTAATGTATAAATATATGAAAATTATGTATATCCATACAATATTTACTTTTATATGTATATTTCTATTAGCATTGACATGTAATGTATATGCTTGTGAAATATATAAATAATCAAATAACTTAAAAAGTATAAACAATTAAACACTGCTTATTATATACTACGTATTACTTAACCATTTTTTTATCCGAATACTTACATACGATGCACCTTATTCTTATATTATATGTGTTGTTTCAATATCTTACGATGTTTTAAAGTTGTATTAACATTATTACTTATTTAAGTACATGTGATGTTTGTATCTTGAGATATTTTATGGTCAAATTCTTTATATTTTCAATAAGTTTATTTATTATAAGGATGAAAAATCCCAAAATCCCCGATAAGGACGAAGATGAAAGTAGAAAACAGGAATGAGGAAGAGAAATACAATTCACCAAATTCTCCAACTTGTTGCCATCCCTAACAACAACTAAACAGTAAACACGCCCTAAACATTTTTGGGCTAAACCTATCTTTTAAGACAAATGCCTTACTATTTATTTTTGTTTTACAAAATAACTCACTTATAAAGGACACTTTGGGCTTCTAAAAGCACCATTACTTCTATTTAAAGTGGGCCTTATAGTTGGGCTAAGCCCATATCTTTCATGTGTTACGTATATATAAACTATCAACAACAAACAAACATACATTATCGACTAGTATTTCACTCGATCTTCATCATCTCCATCAGTCACTTATTCATCCTGTACGACATTCGTATATCTCATCGATCAAATTATTTAACCATGCATGTGCTATATAACAACGTTTTTATTTGTTATAGTAAAACTAAATGTATATAATTGTACATACCAATAATTATCAAAAGTGACACATACGTGAATCAGTGTTTATTTGGTTATGAAACAATAAATTCATGCACACACGTTAGCGTCGTGTACTCGAGTCCGTAGGATTGTGTGAATGTGTTAGTATTAATTTTGATAATTTTTGTGAACACAAAATACTGTTATTTACTTATTTATAAGCCCTAGCTATATGTATTTCATACGCTTTATAGTGTAAGTGGTTGCGTGTGTAAATTTTATGATATGATGAATGTTGAGATTGTTTGTTCTTAATCGGTCTCCTTGCACGGAGAAGGATCACTCTTTAGGCTATCTTGAGAAGTCGAGCCTTCTCGGCTCTGGTACACACACCTAACAGGTGTTCCTGTGCCGTTTCTATACTTTTCTCTGGCCGTCCCAAGATGTTAACATGCATAAGTGTTATATGCATGTAGATGAATAATATCGTTAATTTATATGTTTTATCTAAATTTGAGGTAGTTCTTGATAAAACAGTAATGTCATTCACACACATTACGTTTTGTGTATTGAAGCCGTGTGATCGTGGTAATGTTTGATAAAGTTTTGTTATAGAGTATGCAAAATATGAACAATTTATGTTACAAAGATGATCTTTGTTGTAAACCATAGCTATATATGTGTTTAGGATGCTGATTGAATATACTTAATTAACTTAAGTTGAGGCGCACAAGAGGGCATTGTGTGTAATACATTTGATGTGTGTTTATTGTTCCTCGTTTAAATGATCGAGCTCTATATTAAATCGCAACTAGATTGAAAAGACTTCGGTCTGTGGTTTTTGTTTTGTTTTTATGATCATTTGTTTTACTGATATTTTCTTGGTCTTATAGTCTGTATGATTTTACAGACTTATAGACTATCCATTGCTTAAGATGATCTAACTCTCGTGTAAACCTTAACTGGATTGTTTGTTTGGTACAGAAAAGTTACGAGGATGGCGCTAACAGAAGAAGAAATCAACCGTTTATTTAGGATCCGCAAAACTGTTATGGAAATGCTGAGAGACAGGGGTTATTTGGTTGGTGACTTCGAAATCAATATGGAAAAAGATGATTTCTTGAGGAAATACGGCGAGAACATGAAACGTGAAGATCTCATTATCAGCAAGGCTAACCCAAATAATAGCGCTGATCAGGTCCTAAACGTTGTTTACTGTCTTAAATTATGACACTTTGTGCTTCGTTGTCTGATTGATTTGGTGTTTATGTTAGCTGATATGACTCGTTTAATGCTGTTTTGTGAACCAGATCTATGTCTTCTTCCCTGAGGAACCAAAGGTTGGTGTTAAGACATTGAAGACTTACACTGAGCGTATGAAATCAGAAAATGTTTCCCGAGCAATACTTGTTGTCCGAGATAATCTGACACCATTTGCTCGAACCTGCATGAGTGAGATAGCTTCCAAGTTTCAATTGGAAGTTTTCCAGGTGATTTTTTACTGCTTTCGCTATGTTTGGTTCACAGATGCATTACAGATGTTTTAGGACATTGTATTGTGCACTCGTCTTGACCCATAAAAATCTAGTCAATAAGATGGTATATTTCATTATTTCTAATCATTCTGAAAAAAAAAAAGTTTCAGTTACCTAATTTATTTTGCGAATTATGGTATATTTCATTATTTCTAATCAACCACTGCATCATCTTTTAGATCACATAAAGTTTTATCTGTATTTATTTCTTTGACATAAACATAGTGGGACCCACACTATGGTTGTTGCTGCTACAGTTCTACCCGATACTATATTGTAAAGGTCCAATGCCATAAAGTAAATGTACGTACTTATTTTGGTGTTCCACATGGAATTTGCTGGTTGTACCAAATGCCGTGCCAATTGACCAAAGCTTGATCCAAACCTTTTTATGTAATATGCGGAGTAGTAAATAATGGAAGGATTAAGCTGTATACAGATTATTGGCACGGTCAAATATTCATGGTAAAATGGCGAAAGGTGCCTTCTTTCTGCAATTATGTGTTGCATCCAGTGCTTCAGAATTGGTTTAGTTATGCTAGGTGGTCAACTGTTATATTTCTTTGTTATGGGTCAAAACCAAAGGTGGTTCAGATCAAAAAATTCTACTTTTACCATCTATAGTTCTATGCATACATGATCTTACCACAAGAGTCGGTTTATCTTATAGATGGGATTTAGGATGAGATCCTACACAACCTCTAAACATTATGGCGGTCCTGATACTGTTCTAGCTATTCATTAGATGTGGTAAAATGGGAGAACAAGTTAACAGTTTAAAAAGGATTTATGGTAAAAAAATGCAGTACTCATTTTTGTATGGGTCAAAACGTGTCTGGTCGTGTTGACCCGACAAACCTATTTTATAATTATCACAGCAAAATGATATCATATTCGTAATTTTTATAAATATGCATTAGAAATACGCTACGAGTGACTTTCGACTCGGTTGACTCACTTTCTCAACATTTTTCTGAGCAGGAGCCAGAGTTGTTGATCAATGTAAAAGATCATGTTTTAGTCCCTGAGCACCGGGTACTTTCAAATGAAGAAAAGAAGACTTTACTGGAACGATACACTGTCAAAGAAACACAGGTTAGTTTATGCATCTGTAAGAAAGAAAGGCAACGTTCGACTGCCCGCAAACTTTCATAAAAATTTTGTTTGACATAATCCATTATTGATCACTTCTTGCTCATAAAGTCTCATTTCGTCATATTGTTTCAATTGGATGCAGCTACCTAGGATTCAGGTGACTGATCCAATCGCACGTTACTACGGACTAAAGCGTGGTCAAGTAATGAAGATTATCCGACCAAGTGAGACAGCAGGGCGTTATGTTACCTATCGATATGTTGTTTGAAGAATAAAAGTTGATTCCCATTATTAAGTATGAATATGATGTAATCATACCCTGGTTTGACAGTGCGCGTATGTTAAAACAAATGCCCCTCCTACTGAAGTGTCTAATATCGTATTGATGAAAATCTTACTTGGGTCTAACTTTCTTAGATTCACTTGGCTGGTATGCGGTTTCATGCCTTGATACACATCTATGAGTTGTGTTTTGTATGTTGTGTTTACGGTTTCATGCTACTGCTGTAAACTGTCAGCTTTTACAAAACAACAGCTCAAAAATTACCTGTACTCTTTATTTTCAGTTCTATCATATACTCGTAAGTCGTAACCAAACAAAGAGCTTGAACCTGCAGTGGAGTTTTCTTAAATCGATTTAAGGATTCAAATTACTCTTGCGGTCTTGCCACATCACTTTTTAAAGTGGCATTGAATTTTTGGATATATCTATATTTGCTGTTTTGTAGCTGAAGCTTGTTGTTCAATTGTAAAACGCAGATAACTTGAAACAGCAAAGTAGGGGCATCCTTTCCAAAGAAGCATAATATATTTGAAAACGCAATCCCAAACACCCCCATAAAACTTATTCCCAGAATACAGTAAAGTCCACATTTTGCCTTTAAACATATATATAACTTTATCAGCTACAAACAATCTTCAGTTAACTAAAAGTACCTTATAGATAAATCCACCTAAGTGGCTAAGTACATACAAAATACAGCAGTCTCGATTTTAACATATACTAACAACAAACAGTATTACAATCACCATAGAAACAACCATCCCTACAAACAAAGGGTTTTCGCAATGTACAAATAAAACAAAGTACCGTCTACTAAGTCAATAAGGAACTTGTTAACCTACTCACGTACGCCACCTGTAGTTCCTCAGGAAGACCAAAAAACACATCAATCCTGTTTCTTTCTGCAGCAAACATATCAGCCGCCTTAAAGATATCTTCATTCGTAAGGTTAAGTTTCATAATCTCAGCAATCACTTCTTTCAGTTTTTCTGAGGCCACTTTTTGACGGAGGTTGTCTTCTGTCGCAGCATTTGTAGCAGCATTTGTGATACTTTCAAAATTAGCATTGAATGCTTTTATGACATAAGACACTCGTAGCTTCTCAGGAAGACCGAAAAATACATCCATTTTGTTTTTGTTAGTGGCAAATATTTCAGCTGCCTTGAATACATCGTCAGTTGAAAGGTTAAGTTTCATAAGCTCATCAATCACGTCTTTAAGTTTTTCTGAGTTGGACTTTTGGCGGATGTTATCATTTGTCATAAACTTTGTCATAGTTGCAAAATTAGCGTTGAAGCCTTCTACAAAAGCTTGGAAAGTAGTGTTGATTTCATCTAAACGGGCCCCGATATCTAGTGGCGATGGTGTTGTCTTACTTCTCTTTGCAACCCCATCTTCAATATCTGGTGTTGCATTACATTTTGTAGCTACTAGTCTTTCATTGGAGGCATCGTTTAAGGCCGTTGGAGATGGTTGTGAAACTAGGTGGACCCCATTTTTTCGTCACCACTATAAGAATCATCTGATTCACCAAGATCCTCACTTCCGCTTTCAATTTTACTCTAGGGACAACAACTTCCATATTGTTGTTATAGTCACCACGATGCTTGACGGTGCATTGGGGCTAAACCGATATCTAGTAGCAATGGTGTTGTTTTACTTCTCTTTGCAACTCCATCTTCAATATCTGGTGTTGCATTACGTTTTGCAGCTACTAGTCTTTCATTGGAGGCATTGTTTAAGGCCGTTGGAGATGGTTGTGAAACTAGGTGGACCCCATTTTCTTCGTCACCACTATAAGAATCATCTGATTCACCAAGATCCTCACTTCCGCTTTCAATTTTACTCTCAAGGACAACAACTTCCATATTGTTGTTATAGTCACCAAGTGCTTCGACAGCTGCATTGGGGGTTAAACCGATATCTAGTGGCAATGGTGTTGTTTTACTTCTCTTTGCAACTCCATCTTCAATATCTGGTGTTTCATTACAATTTGTAGCTACTAGTCTTTCGTTCTCATCGTTGTTTAAGGCCGTTGGAGATGGTTGTGAAACTAGGTGGACCCCATTTTCTTCGTCACCACTATAAGAATCATCTGATTCACCAAGATCCTGACTTCCGCCTTCAATTTTTCTCTCAAGGACAACAGCTTCCATATTGTTGTTATAGTCACCACGTGCTTCGACAGCTGCATTGGGGGCTAGACCCCTTGGGTAAACCAATGCAAGTTGGTCGAAGTATGGGAATCTGTGATCCCACAATCCTTTTGCCTCTTTGTGAGTCTTTTAAAGATCAAAAGATTGCACCAAATCAGAATAACGAAATTAAATATCTATTTGCAAATAAAATCAGCATACTTGTTCATTTGTAACAAAAACGCTTTGAAAAAGATAATTTTATATAAAATATTTAACTTATGGAACAAACAAAAAGAGGTTTTTATGGTATCATATGCATATAACCTTAACTAAAATTAATCTCCGTCAAAGATAGATAAACACTTATGCAATAGCTTACCCGACAATAACTTTCATACCACTCTCGTTCACATATGATCTTTTTTTCCACCTCGTTCCATTGACACCCGATGTGTTTCACCATATCATTGATAACAAAAAACTTGGTTTTTAGCCATTTGACTTTTGATTCAATATGAGGCGAAGGTTGCTTTGTGAATGTCGGCATTTTGCTAACCATCCTCCTATGCACCTCACAGATGTAATTGACTTTAAAACCACCTGGCCATGTCCAAGATGGATCACGCGCAATATCTTGAAGAACTTGGATTAGTACTATTGTCTCTTCTTCCGTCCAAAAACATTTATTCCTTCCACGACCTCGTACATACTCCATCTTAACATACAAAAATGTATCGCTTAAGAATAATGTGGTGTCAAAAATGTTTGGGGTTGCTTATTTTTCCTGCCTTGTGCTTTTGCTTAAAAATAAGCACTTTTGGAACTAGTGTTTCGATTTGCTTATTTTACCAAAAATGCATTATCATTTGTAAAATTATAATCTATACTACATTATAAAGCATTTGGGACTTCCTATAAAAGGAAGTCTTAAAATTTTAAGACAAAAAACATTACTATAAAAGGAAAAGTAGAAAATTAATGTAAAATCTGAAAATTCAAATCTCATTTTATGTAACCGCCCTCCAATAACGATACATTTTAATAGAATTGTTTATAAGAAAAGCTCACTAAACTTATAACCACTAATTTAATGCTAAAATTTGAAAAATAAAAGTGTTATCCATTTACACTATTAATAATTTAGACGTTTCTACTTTTGAAAAACATATCTTTACTACTTAATGAAAAACATTTGCTCGCCACAAAAATAGTCGCCGGGTACCCGCCGCCGCATTGCGCGGGCACCCTTCTAGTTTTAATAGAAACTTTCAATCAATTTCATTTAGAAAAAGGTTCTAGGTTAAGGGGGTGTTTGGATTAGCTTATTTTTCAGGCTTATGAGCTTATTTAATTTTGGATAAGCTCATAAGCCCATTTTTCTAGCTTATAAGCTTATCAAGTTTAGCTTATGAACTTCCATAAGACCATAACCCATAAGCAATAAGCTCATAAGCCCGAAAAACAAGCTTATGAGCTTTTCCAAAATCAAATAAGCTCATAAGCCCAAAAAATAAGCTAATCCAAGCACCCCCTAAATACGAGATGGAAAAAACTGCTTTTCTGCTCAAGTTAAAAATAAGCAAGGTTTTACTTCAAGAACACATTCATTTTCTTTACTTTCCATCCTTAAGTGATACTCGAGAACGCAGTGTAAGCAACTATACTAGTAATAAGTTAACCGAAACAGCCCCATATAAAAGAATTACTCCAAAAAAAAATCATAAAGCAACTAATAAGCTAATCTAAGCAAACAAACAAAGAAACCCATTTCCCAAAACACCCACAAAGATCATTTTTTGTAAAGACATTTAATCAAACAGTTGGTGTGCATTGAAATTATATAAAATGAAAAAAAGATAGTCCGTACCATTTAACAGGAGGGGGAGGTGTAGCTTTAGATTTAGTATAATTCCTTCTTTCAAATAAGCTCTGATTATAATGATTTTAAAGTTAAGGGCTTGATTAAAATGAATATCAGATGGGTTCTAGTTGTTAAATTCAGTTGGAGCTTAAAATTTTGACAGTTATGAGACCCACCCGGTTTAATGGATCCGGGTAACTCATTTAATTTCAGGTTTATGACTTGAAAATATATCAATTTTTGTTATTGTGTGTATAGAATTTTTTTTTCCTTGTACTAAACTTTCAAATTTCGATTATTGTGTGTATTTTGTGATAATTTTACCTTTATTTTTTTTCACATTTCGAAAGGTAAAACGGTCATTTTACATAGCTGAATAGTCACAAAATACACACAATAATCAAAATTTGAAAGTTTATCAAAAATAATCAAAAAAGAAAAGTTCGACTGTGATAACAAAAAAATAGCAAGTATGATACATTTTCAAATCATTAACCTTTTAATTTTTACTCATTTTTTAGTGGTGACAGAAATTAAACTTAAAGGGCAATGTCAGTTTTTTAATTGACCCGGTCGAGTCACCGTTCAACCGGTGGTTCAATCGGTCAAAACCAGCTTCCGGTCATCTAACCGGTTCAACTGGGTTTAAAAACACCTCTTAAGGGTGGGTGTGTTTAGTTACTCGAGCTCTTTTTATTTCAATATATTTACTTCACTTTTTTTGACATATGTATCGCTCACTTGATGGTCACAATTTACGTTTCTAAAAACATTCCAATACCATCAATCTATGGGCTTTACATAACAACCCGTTCTACAACTCGATAAGTGTGGCTTATTAGTATATTTACATTAGATTAACTAGATAAAAACCCGTGTAATACACGGGCAGTAAAAGATCTTATTTTGTTTTACAAAAGTCTTAAATATAGACAAGGAAAACAAAGTTATTATAGCTTATGTCACTATGAAATGGATTAAATTACAAAGGCCGATATTAAAGTTTGAGTAAACAAATATGAGAACATTATATACTTTATACTTCCATGCGAGTTCAAAAAAATCTCCCAAATCAAAACATTACTCGACAGTTAATTAAATTCTGCAACTAACTATAACAAAATTCTGCGAGATAAGAACACATCAGTCATAATCCAAATGAAGAGCATAGCAAATACTTTGGTGCACTATTGCAAGTGGAGTCCAAAAATATGCAATTTGCATTATCATGGGTCAAATGATGTATCAAATGCAGTATGAATGGCAACCTTTTAAATCTTTATTATAATTACATTAACTGCAATAATTCGTTGTCAAACTTAATGCTAGGGTTGCAGTTTCAGAATCTTTAATATCACACCATGTCCAATATTCTAAAAGATTGATATCATTAAAGACAACACATATTGCGGCAATGACAATGACTCTATACTTCATTTCAACAAAGAATGTAAAATTTCCATATAAAGACACTCTCAGGCCTGCACATAAATTGAGCCGTACACCAAAACAACTACTCTACTATGACAGCTTTAACAAAACAACAGTTTAAAAACCATCTGTACTATTTATTTCAGTGTTTTCGTAATCTATGTTTTCGTATTTGCTGTTTTGTTGCTTTATAATCCTTAAAAGTTTGCAACATATGGCAACTTCTTGATCTTCTTGTTCAATCGTAGAACGCAGATAACTTGAAACAGTAGGCTTGGACCTCCTTTCTGTAAAAGGATATTTATCAACCGAAAACATATTAACATGCATGAAAGAAACAATTTCGGTTAACTAAAAGCAAAGTACATTGTAGCTCATAAATAAATCCACCTAAATACATACAAAATACAGCAGTCTCGATTTTAACATATACTAACAGCAAATAGTATTACAATCTAATCACTAGAGAAACAACCATTCCTACAAACAAAAGGTTTTCGCCATGTACAAATAAAACAAAGTACCGTCTACTAAGTCAACGAGGAACCTGTTAACCTACTCACGTACGCCGCCTGTAGCTCCTCAGGAAGACCAAAAAACACATCAATCCTGTTTCTTTCTGCAGCAAACATATCAGCCGCCTTAAAGATATCTTCATTCGTAAGGTTAAGTTTCATAATCTCACCAATCACTTCTTTCAGTTTTTCCGAGGCCACTTTTTGACGGAGGTTGTCTTCTGTCGCAGCATTTGTAGCAGCATTTGTGATACTTTCAAAATTAGCATTAAACGCTTTTATGACATAAGACACTCGTAGTTTCTCAGGAAGACCGAAAAATACATCCATTTTGTTTTTGTTAGTGGCAAATATTTCAGCTGCCTTGAATACATCGTCAGTTGAAAGGTTAAGTTTCATAAGCTCATCAATCACGTCTTTAAGTTTTTCGGAGTCGGACTTTTGGCGGATGTTATCATTTGTCATGAACTTTGTCATAGTTGCAAAATTGGCGTTAAATCCTTCTACAAAAGCTTGGAAACTGGTACTGATTTCATCTAAACGGGCCCCGATATCTAGTGGCGATGGTGTTGTTTTACTTCTCTTTGCAACCCCATCTTCAATGTCTGGTGTTGCATTACGTTTTGTAGCTGCTAGTCTTTCATTGGAGGCATCGTTTAAGGCCGTTGGAGATGGTTGTGAAACTAGGTGGACCCCATTTTCTTCGTCACCACTATAAGAATCATCTGATTCACCAAGATCCTCACTTCCGCTTTCAATTTTACTCTCAAGGACAACAACTTCCATATTGTTGTTATAGTCACCACGTGCTTCGACAGCTGCATTGGGGGCTAAACCCCTTCGGTAAACCACTGCAAGTTGGTCGAAGTATGGGAATCTAAAATCCCACAATCCTTTTGCCTCTTTGTGAGTCTTTGAAAGATTAAAAGATTGCACCAAATCAGAATAACGAAATTAAATTTTTTATTGCATATAAAACCAACATACTTCTTCATTTGTCATGTTTTAGTTATTCTACTTTTTTGTATACCAAAAAAATGTTCGCGTCTCATTTAAGTCGTTTTGTAACAAAAAAAGAAGTTTTCAAAAATGATAATTTTGTATAAAAAATTTAACTTACGGAACAAACAAAAAGGTTTTTATGGTATCATATGCATATAACCCTTAACTAAAAATTAATCTCCGTCAAGATAGATAAACAATTATATAAAAGCTTACCCTGCAATAATTGTCATACCACCCTCGATCACATATGATCTTTTTTTCCACCTCGTTCCATTGACACCCGATATGTTTCACCATATCGTTAATAACAAAATACTTGGTTTTTAGCCATTTGACTTTTGATTCAATATGAGGCGAAGGTTGCTTTGTGAATGTCGGCATTTTGCTAACCATCCTCCTATGCACCTCACACATGTAATTGCTTTTGAAACCACCTATTGTTTTCCAAGATGGATCACGCGCATATCTTGAAGAACTTGGATTAATCTTGTCGTCTCCTCCATTGTCCAAAACATTTATTCCTTCCACGACCTCGTACATACTCCATCTTCACAAACAAAAATGTATCACTTAAGAATAATATGGTTTCGAAGATTGTAGCATATAAATAAGTTGAGATTGTAGATGTGCTAAGCTTCTTAGACTGATTTTATTACTATAACTGTTTAGAGTGCACATACTTATTTTGAGTAACCATGGTTTCCGACCTTTTGGCCGACCAGACTTAAACCAGATAAAGCCCTCCCTCAGACGTCTTAGAATGATAGTCACAAGTCCTTTTGCCACTAGGCCACCCACGAGTTGTTTAGAGTGCATATACTTATTCTAACATACTATTGAGGTGTTTAGTATTGCTTCCTTAAAATGCTGATCTTATTTCATACGCCGTTTCAAACTGCTTATTACACAAAAAATAATCAGATAAGATTGGATAACCAATCTAAAACACCCTCAGAGCTGCTTATTTGTTTCATCAAAACGCAAAAAAACAGTTTCACCAAACAATCCCAAACACCCCCGAAGGGGGTGTTTGGAATTGCTTATTATAATTGTTTATCTGCTAATTGCGTTTTGATGAAACAAATAAGCAGCTCTGAGGGTGTTTTAGATTGGTTATACAAGCTTATCTGATTATTTGTAAGTGAAATAAGCAGTTTGAAACAACGTATGAAATAAGATCAACAGTTAAAGGAAGCAATACTAAACACCCCAATAGTATGTTAGAATAAGGATGTAATACTAAACAGCTTATGAAATAAGATGAGCAGTTTTATAAAGCAATACTAAACACCACGATAATAAACCCATGAATAAAATCTAAGGTTTATAACATCTGCAGCTCACTTTAATAGAATTTATATAATTTGAAAAGCAAACCCTAGATAATACAAAATAAAGTAACATAATGCTAGATCTAGTTATATAAATGATATAAAGTTTGTTAAAATTGGGTTGATATGAAATGGACTTACGAGATCGGAATAGTAGGATGGTGTTTGGTAGTCCGGCGATGGAATCGAAGGATGAGGGAATGGTGGTTTTGCAGGAAAGTGGGTAATAAGATTTGGGAATGGGTTTCTGAAAACCAAACCTGGTGGTGGAATTGGTATCAAAGTGTTTGGGCTTATGGAAAACGAGTTTAATTATCTCAAAGGCCCAATAACTTAACCTTATTACTTTCATGTTCTAATACGGAGTACATGGTTTAAACTTGAGCATCGGTCCAAAACCGAACCGGATCGAAACCAATATTGTTAAAAATATGAACCGAGAAGTAATCCGAAATGACTCGTATGTCGGTTCATTTTATATGGTTTAGATGTATTTTTGTCGGTTTTGGCTTGAACCGAAACGAAAACCATCAGCATAGCATATAGAAACAAAATCGAACCGAATATGGTCGGTTCAGTCTGGTTTAGCTCGATTTTTTGGTTCGGTTAAGTTTTCGGTCCACTTTGCTCAGCCCTAGCTAAAGCAATGGACTATCAAGTATCCTTTCAAGTGTCAACAAAAAACCATTTTAATAAATTACGAGTAAACCAACTATCGACGTTTCTCTATAAGAGTGTTAGGCATGGTGGGTAGTACAGTATGTTATAGTATCACCGCATCAAACAAAAGTCTTATAGCACAGATAAGAAAAACACTCCCTCTAATAACATTTAAGTGATAATCTGAAACTCGCTAACGAATAAACAATTAGTAGTTGCATACAAAATTTTATATAAAAGAAAGTAAAAAACCCAATAACAAGTGTTATATTTTGAACGCACCTTTTAGGCTGGACACAGTATGGCAAGGGATCGATTGGTCGATCAATCGCTTTTAGGCTGGACACAGTATGGGCCTGTGATAGTCAATCGCATGTTGATTGATTGCCCCTTTTCTTTTTTTTAGATTGTGTACTCGACTGATGAAGACTACCTCCTTTTCTCTTTTGTTTGTGTGAATTAATTAAAAAAAAATGTGAGATATGTTTTTTGTAGTGTAGGTTTCTTTACTGTGACAAAAAATCGTCTGTATGTCATCGGAGAGATAAAGCTAATGTGACAGGTAAAATGAAGGTCGCTGATAGTCTTTACTGTGTCCAGCCTTATAACTAGTAGCAGACGTATAAATTTGTCACTCGGTATGCACATTTTACTAAAGCTTAATAAAAGGTATGCACTAAGTATTAAAATCTAAAAAAAAGTAAAGGAAGAAGAAAAAAAGTAATAATAACACATGGGGCTTTAGGGATATTACTTTATTATCTAAAAACAAAACTTTAAGTGACATTAGGATTGAATGAGTTGGAAAACTTTCTCAAGATAAAGGTCAAGGGTTCAACTCTTTGAACCTAATTGAGCCCATTTGAACAAATATCCAAGGCCCAAAAACCATTCCTCATTACTAGGGCTAGATTCCTGTTAATTCAGTTTTTCTACACTCAAACAACTTGAAACAAAGAAATGAAGCTGAAACAATTAGAAAGCTTATTAGGCAACCTTCAACAATTTGACAATCCTAAGGTAATAACTCTAACAATTTAAACCATATTTAAATAGAAGGTTTATATCATGTTACAAGAGTGTTTTATTAATTTTCAGATTGAGCTGGAACAATATCCAACTGGTGCTCATATTGCTTCTCGTATGCTGTACACGGTACTACATTTTAAACCCTTTTTTTATTTGTAAATTTTTGTATGTGTTATCCCGTAGGGCCAGTTTTAACTCAGATATGCGTGGCCTAACCGGGGTATCTTGTGACAGTTTCTGACCCTTTCCTTGGTCACCCCTAAATATCCCAACGTCGTAAAATAATTGTCCATTTAAAAAAACGCAGTTTAAGAAAACCATAATTATTATTGTTTTCTCTCTCTTCTTTTTACAAATGACATTTTTGCCCTTAACTAATTAATTACTACTTTATTGAAAGTTTGTAATGACAATTTCAAGGGTAATATAGTAATCCCGATCAAATTTCCTTATCTATTTTAGTAGTGGACAATGACCGATACCCTGCCCTGGCGGGATTGGGTTTGTTGTTGTGTAGTAGTGGACAATGAATTTGGAACAACCCAAAATGAAAATTTGGACAATAATATTGGGACAGAGGGAGTATCTAATAAGGTTTGAACCATAGACCTCTTGTGAGGGAGTATCTAATTTGGCCATTTGGTGGTGGTTAGATATAAGTTAGCTTGTTTGGTAAAATTAGGTGTGAGCTAGAGATATGAACTTTAGGTGTTAGGCTGTGTTGTGAGTTGTAGCCGTTTGTTGTATAGAAGTATTTGACTTGGTGTTTGTAGCTGAAAACCGATATAACCACTCGGGGGTGGGGTAGCATAGTGGTAAAAGGCTTGTGACTATCATTACTAAAATGTGAGAGGTCTCAAGTTCAATTCGTGCTTGGTGCAAACGACCCTGATGTGGCTACTAGCCACGCTAACCTTCTTAAGAGGGAGGGCCAAAAGGTCGGAAACCGTGGTTTAAAAAAAAAAAAAAAAGAAGAACCGAAAGGGTAAGCACGACTAATTAAAGGTTAAAGGCTGACTTAGTTCATTAGAAGCTACAGTTTACAGTTTGTTTGAATGCTATTCAAGGTAGCTTATTCTCTTGACCTTATTATCCATAATCAAAGCTAAAGCTATGTCACATAAACAAGTTTTCTTTTTCCTTCTAATAGAGGCTTATTTCTAAAAAGGAAACAAATTTTAAAGGTTATACAAGATGTCTGCCAAACATACCAATATTAAAAGGCATTAATTTTATCTTTTAGTTCATTTTGGAAGAGTGAATAGTTTCCAATACATTTTCTTGGACTAGTTGGATGTAAAGGGTAACCAACTTTTCTTACGCCACAAACCATCAAAGTTTGAAAATAAACGATTCAAAGTAATCACCTCAATTATCGTGATTCAGTCGACGTGTCAGGAAAAATAAGTCAACATAGTCAAAAGTTACAAATGCACATCACCTTAAACCAAAATTTAAAACTGGTTTACGTGGCTCTCTTTTTCTCTACCTATCTAGCTTGGTAAAAATACATGTTTGTCTGTTTTTTTATACTTGACTAGGCAGAGAATTCATTCGAGGACATAAGCGGCAAAGTAGTAGCTGATTTTGGATGTGGCTGTGGCACGTTAGGTCTTGCTGCCACTCTTCTGGATGCAGAGTGAGTATTTCTATATTTCCAACAACTTTTTCTCTGCTAATTTTGGTTACTGACTATCAAAGTATGAAGTTGTAGTAATCAGTTTTTGGTGTGTAGATAATTTGCCTCTGATTATTAAGACAGATAGTTTCATACACGTTGTGGCAAATTTGGTTGTTTGAAGTTCAAATAAAGTTACCGGCTTACCTTTTTGTTAACCTGACTTTAGAGACTTTTCTCGCCGTTTCATGAGGCTTTTTCAGTCATTAAATCTGTTAATTCCTTAAATAATCGGAATATGCTAAAATTACAACCTTCAAACGATAGAAGCACGCCCAAACACTATCAAAATGCACATCCAAACACCCCTTATATGCAAATTGACTCTGGTTTGGTGTGACATAGTCATGTGATAGGCATAGATATTGATGAAGACTCCCTTGAAATTGCATCAACGAACGCTGATGATCTTGAGGTAATTTACGACATCAATCTACACCCTTTTATCCTTTATCATAAAAGACTATTTTTGCTTATTTAACTATTCATATTCCATATGCTGATATATCAGGTCGAGATGGAATTAATTCAATGCCAAATCAACAACTTAAAATGGCGAGGTCAAATGGTTGATACTGTTGTAATGAACCCTCCATTTGGAACACGAAATAAAGGCGCTGACATGGAATTTTTGTCTGTGGCATTGAAGGTAATAGATAAAATTTGATGTCATTATTTGTCCGTGTTTCTTCCCTCCATCCGTTATAGTAACATAGTGATTACAAACATACCAGGTTGCTTCTCAAGCTGTTTATTCGCTGCACAAGACGACAACAAGAGAAGTAAGTCCCCTTTTTCTATTTACGACTCATAATTGCAAAACTTTGAGGTTTCAAATATTAGATAATCGATTTAGGGGTGTATGTGATTTGCTTATTTAAAAGTGCTTAATTGCTTAAAATTAAACTAGGTATAAACCCGCTTATTTGTAAGTTCTTGTATACACTAAAATCAGTTTTATCTGAACTTTCAAAACTGCTTAAAATAAGCAAATGAGCTTAAACTAGCAAGCCCAAACACACTCTTAATCAAACACTGGATTCGCGTGAAAATTGAATGTTATAAAACGTGTGGTGCTTGCAGCATATCAAAAGAGCAGCATTGCGAGATTACAATGCTGCCAGCGCTGAGGTTATTTGTGAGGTAAATTCCGGACTTGCTGAGTAAGCCATAATTATTTATATTTTGTATATATAGCTTAGCCCAATTTGTAATGTTTACAGCTGCGATATGATCTACCAAAACTATACAAATTTCACAAGAAAAAAGACGTTGACATTGCTGTTGACTTGTGGAGGTTTGTTCCTAAAACATAACAAGAAATTTCCTCATTAACCACTCAAATTCGCTAGTGGTAATCATATAGTATGTAGACTTTGAAGACTTTATGTTCTCATACAGTGTTTCTGCTTTTGTATCTCATGATTTGATGTTCTTGTGTAAAGTAGCACAGAAAAAGCATTGTTAAGCTATTCAGAGCTCTTGTTATGATCTTGTTTACGGTTGCAGTAATGAGTCTTTGTGCTGAACTGTTGGTTTTGCTTCACATTTTCCTTGTTAGGAAGAGTTTGAAATTTTATTCCAAATGCGACTAGTTACAAGGATCCTGCAAATTCTTCAAATGATCAAAAGCTATATTCTGTTTAGGTTCATGAATTAAAACGTTGCATTGCGGATGGCAGGTGGTTTTTATGCAAGAACCTAGCTTCGTACACGACAAAATAGAATCATACAAATTTGAGTTGTACACGAGTTGTGTTGAGCATAGAAGTTGTGCAAAAATCAGCTTCTCGGCAGGTTCATGCATTTAACATTGCATCAAAATCTTAGTAAAACAGTAATTGTTATTAAAAGACGAGTAAAACAGTAGTTGATTGATCATGCAACCAAACCAAGAGACTTGCATTTAAACTTGCTTTCGTTTATGTTCTAGTACGCTTGACCTTTTGATGCTTATATGCAAAACATCATTTATACTTCACAAGGTGTTAATTAAGTTTTACCGGAGGTCCTCGCAGGCGATCTCCTACCTCCGGGTTTATCACAGGGTGTCATGCTCATTCTCATTCTCGCCTCCCCTACCGCTTTAGCGGGATTGGGATGTTGTTGTTGTTGTTGTTGTTATGAGGTGTTAATTAAGTTTATATATTTTGTTTAGGTTCATCTATTCCAGTGATATGATTTCTCCACCATAAACATTCAGTTAACCGATCAAGAATCACTTTAATGCATTTGTAATCGGTTTAGTTTAAACTTTTTTCAGAGTTTGCTAAAACAAGTGCTTCTTGACTGTTATGTGTTTGAGAAAGAGTCGGCTAACATCTAAAAAAAATGCACTTATCTCTTATGTAAACCTTTTGAGGATGTTTCGCAATAGTGTTTCCTACCTGAACTCTAAACCTTTTGAGTTTCGCAATCGTATTAAATACGACACAAGCAGTGGGTGATCAAAAAACTAAAAGTTATGAGGTGGAGAAATTAAATAGATTTTTGCTTTTTCATAATCTCATTTTCTCTATTGCTAAAACTCATGAAGAATCATAGCACAATAATTTGAGACAAACTACATTTCTAAAAAAAGGTGGTTTATTTGATATCCTGGAACCCCTCTGTATGCACCTGTATACAACTATCTCTATGTATCGGCAAGTTGGGAGCACATACAATTTAGACTAATAAAACACTACCGTTAAACTAAACAATATTACAAACTACAGATACTAGCATTTAAGAAAAATCGATATTTTTTTTTAATCAAAATTAACACCACGACACAAAAATCCATAAATGTTCCGAGATCTCTCTGGCCCACCCTTGTTCCGTCACTCACTCACATTCAATACTCACTCGGTGCAACCCAAACGGTTCGTACACATTTCATTAAACCATCAACATTATAAAAACTCTCGATCATTCCTCATTTCACTTCCTATAGTCACTTTATTTTGCTTACCCATAAATCCATGCTTACCAAGGGACAAATCCTCACCATCCATCTAATTTGATCTAATGGTGGGATTAACCTAAATTTAAAGGTAAACCTAAGTCCATGTTTTTGTCTTTCTTTTTATTCACAAATTTTTTTTGTCTTTTTTTTTTTTTTTTTTTTTTTTTTTTTTTTTTTAATTCGCGTTTTTCTTGCTTTCATCGTTTAAATCATTTCATATGTTTTCGTCCGTTTCGTTCGCTTTCATCGCTTTCTTCGTTTCGTCAATTTTTCATACGTTTTCATCCATTTACAAACGTGTTTTTACGCTTTCATACGTTTTCGTCCGTTTTCATACGTATTCGTCCATTTTCTTACGTTTTCATCCGTTTTCATACGTTTCTAACTATCACAAGTGATTTTATGTGATATTCAGAATATCACTTGTGATTTTCTGAATATCACAAAAGTGATATTCTGAATATCACTTTGTGATATTATGAATATAACTTGTGATTTTCATGTTACAAAACATTAGTTGAAAATCACTTGTAATATTCAGAAAATCACTTGTGATATTCTGAATAAAATATCACAACTGATTTTCTGAATATCACAGAATATCACTTGTGATCATCTGAATATCACAGAATATCACTTGTGATATTCAGAATATTATTTGTGATACTCAGAATATCACTTGGGATATTCTAAATATCACAGAATGTCACTTGTGATATTCGGAAACATACGAAAACGGCCGAAAAACATTTGAAAACGGACGAATACGTATGAACTCTAAACCAAAATTTGACCATTTTCTCTTTATACGTGGTAAATATAAACTTACATATTTTTATAAGTTTCAAAATAAGCAAATTAAGCTTGTGAAACATAAACCGAAGTCACATAAGCTCATAAGCAAATAAAATAAGGTTAAACAAATACCCCCAAACTATGTAGCTGCTATTCAAATTATATATTTGTGATATTCTGAATATCAATTATGATTTTAATGTTACAAAACATTAGTTGAAAATCACTTGTGAGATTTAGAATATCACAAGTTATATTCTGAATATCATAGAATATCACTTGTTATCATCTGAATATCACAGAATATCACATGATATTTAAAACGTCTGGCGTCGAAAAGGCCGAAAACATTTAAAACGGAAAACGTATGAAAACGGACGAAAACGTAAGAAAATGGACGAATATGTATGAAAACGGACGAACATATGAAAGCGTAAAAACAAGTATGAAAGTGGACGAAAACGTATGAATAATGAACAAAAACGTATGAAAACGGACGAAAACGTAAGAAAATGGACGAATATGTATGAAAATGGACGAAAACGTATGAAAGTGTAAAAACAAGTATGAAAACGGACGAAAATGGACGGAAACGTATGAATAATGGACGAAAACGTATGAAAAAGAGGAAAACGTATGAAAGCGAAGAAAAAAACGCGAATTAAAAGAAATGTGAATAACGTGAATTTAAAAAAAAACGTGAGTTTAAAAAAAAACTTGAATTAAAGAAAATGACAAAAAAAATGAATGAAAAAGAAAGACAAAAAGACAAGAAAAGAAACCATTGACTTAGGTTTATCTATTAAATCTTAGGTTAATCATCATAATTAGATTAAACTAGATAATCACATAATTAGATTAAACTAGATGAATTGCGAGATTTTTCCCACCAAAATAAATATAATCAAATTACTCTGCCATATATTTGGAAAAATCAAAGTATGGTAACTTTAATCTCAGCCAGAATTTCAATCGTTGTAAATAGCTAGCCCTTATATAAACTCAAGCGCCACTTATATAATCTTAGCCGAACGTACCTTACTTCACTAACAGGTTTTAAATTTTTATCTTCTTTTTTTTTTTTTTTGTATGATTATTTTAAGATGCATGTAGGCTGTATTTTGTTCCAACTTTATTGATACATGATTTTCAAGGCTTTTAAAACTTGAATCAGCTGATTATAATCCATCTGTTGTGAGTAGATTGGTTTTGAATGATAATTTGAAGATGGGTTATTTTCTTTTTTTTTAAACCATGATTTTCGACCTTTTAGTCGACTAATGTTTCAACATCCTTATACAGTTTTACAAGTTTCGGCTAATGGCTTATTTGGTTTTGGGCGCTTATGTTTCCGAAGCTCACTTTTTGTGGCTTGTTTTGAAACTTTTCGGCTTATATAAGTTTATTATGACATAATAATAAGCGTATATAAGCCGAAAGGTTTCAAAATAAGTCATAAAAAGTGAACTTATGAAAAATAAGCCTAGAACCAAATTAGCCGTCAACCGGCTATATAAGCCGAAACAAACACCCCCAAAAGCTTGTTGCCAACCAAGCTTTTAATTCTAATCGCTAAATTCCAGAATTCATCACCAAACACAACCCATTCTATGGACAAATGTTACTATTTCTGCAACACTCCAAAAGCTTTTTATCAGTTTTGTTGCAACTAATACTTTTATTATTCTTGTGGTACACAGAGATGGAGCAAGTGAAGAAGCAGATTAAACTGACTCGTTCTCGAGATTTGGAAGCTGTTCCCGAGTTACTGCATCATATCCAGTCACTATTGCCACTAAAAGAAGCTGCCCGCACGAGTATCTTGTCTAAGGCATGGCTAAACGCTTGGTCTACCATTCCTACCCTCAGGTTTCGTGAGTTCGCAAATGTTCCAAACATGATACAACAAATGAAGTACAGGAATTTGGTTGACCGCACTTTACTAAGGTATCTTCGTTACAACATACCAATCACAAGCTTTAAACTAAAAATGAGCGTTTTCGACGGCAAGTCAGGTTCGTCTCTTGAAAAATGGATTCAGCAACTAGCATCCAAAAGATGTATCACCGAGATTCACCTGAAACTCAACATTTACGATTCTGCGTTTCATTTGTCAGACGACTTATTCTCCGGTGAAAACCTCAAAAAGGTAAGTCTGCGTTTTGTCTATTGCTTTTGTCATTGGAGTTCGCTGAAACCTATATTTCCAGTCACCGATTCATTATCAAACGTGAAAGAATTGTATTTAGATCTCTCGTATATGGATGATCCATTTCCCAGCTTGTTTAAATCTAAGTTTCCTTATCTCGAGAGTTTGAGCCTCAAAATGGACTCGTTTAATAGGAGAACCTTCTATATCACATGTCTTTCATTGAAGAGATTGATCATAAAAGTAAAGAGAGACTATCCGTTCACTCTCCATATATTTGCTCCAAAACTACTTTTTTGTCGTTACACCGGCAACGTGACAATTCCTAGTTTCTTATTTTTACCCGTTGCTCCGGAGCAAATTGAGCTAAACCTTAAGTTGAAGAAGCCCGTTGATATTTCCTTCTTTCTTAAGATAAGAGAAACACTCAATTTATCCAGCAAATTTAGCATCAAAATAAGTACTAGTTGTGATCTTATAAAGCAATTTAACGTTGACATTAGTGATGTGAGAAGGCAGCTCCCATGCCCTGCTACGAATGTTCAACAACTGTCGTTTGGAACATGTCCAGGTGAAGGCTTGTGGGGTCACTCCGAATTTTTTGATTCGTTCTTCTCGATTTGTAATCCTAGTTTCATAAAGACAATAAGAAGTATGAGCCCGACCCGGCCTGACCTCAAAGATATCAAAATGAGAAATCGGTGTGACGGAAACAGGGCATTCTTGGTAAAATGTTCTCGATAGTTGAGCTCGATATTTCAGTAAGCTAATAAGAGCAAACGGCATGGCAAAGTTTTGCCCTCTACGTTTTGACTTGTCAAGCTCTTTGAGATGAAAGAGTTGTAGTTTCTCATGCTTGATTCATGCTTGATCTAGACACCACCACCCCGGACAAAGCGGCTTACATCCGAAGGAAACAAGCAGAAATAATGAAGAAATATCCGTCACAATAAGTTGTATCTCTTAAGTTTCGTATGTTTTTCTGTTTTGTATGTTTTTTTCCGTATCATTTTTTTTGCGTATTGTTGTTTTTCTTTTCCGTGTCGTTTTATGTCTTCGTATGATTTTTAATATGATGTATTGTTATATTATTTTATGAATGAATTTTAATTTAGTCGGAAAAATAAAAAAGAAAATAAAATCTCAAATGAAGAGATTTGTTGTGTGTTATGATAACAGGGGTTTTGTTATTGGAGTGTTAAAAATTAAAATGATGTGGCACAAGTGGGACCTAAATGAAAAAGGGAGGTTTCTTCACCGGTTTGGGATTGTCTCAAGTTGTTTTTACAACATGAGTCAAATTGGACATGTGTGAGTCTTTGGATTTGATCCGGTGGCTAAAATCAAGAGAAGTTCTTTTGATTTGAACCATTGGATCAAATCCAATGGCTCACATCCCCCTAACTTGACTCAAGTTGTAAAAACAACTTGAAACAATCCCAACCCTTCTTCACCGCACCCTTTGCTCTAAGCCCATCAAATAAGCTTAGACAAACACCCGATATTGCTATAAGTTCGGGTTTGGTTTAAATTATTTTCTTGTGGTCAACCCGATAAGACCAGATAGTTTTAAAGCTACTTTGTAATTATTTAGTTTAGCTCACATATAGTTAGAAGATAGTTCATTATGTAAATATATATTGTTTACTCCATTAGATCATAAGTTCGTGCTAGCAGCAGTTTCACTCAAGCAACTCACAGTAATTATTGCGAGAAACTCTTTACTAGCATCCACATTTCAATTTCTTTTTGCAGCTAACGGGAAGTTGCAGCAAATATATGTCAAAAGTATTGTATCTAAATAGTGGTCCTTTAATAATGTTTATGGTTCTAGGTGGTTGTGCTAATAACTTAAGATGTCAATGTTTCTTTGTGATGTTAATTTCCGCCCATTTCCATGTGGTATAACGAGCTCTTCTGGAGGTTTAGTGGTTCTAAATGGATGCATTCACTTTTGTGATGTTAATTTTCATAAAAATTATCGTAAAAGGTTGCGTATGTTTAAGCAAACTAGTATCTTTGTAAATGTGAATCATAAAAGTTGTTAATGAAATTCTGAGGTGTATCTTCTTTTTTTTTTTTTTTTTTTTTTCAATAATTGTATTTGGTAAATTAGTCATTAGCTATAATGATAATTTTATGTTTTAACACTCGAATTTTTAAAACTTGAATCGCCTTTTTATTTTGGAACTCTTGTTTAAAATAAAAGCTTGAAGTTGATGTATTCAACGAACTACTTGTTTTTAAGAGATTATTTTTATGTAAAAACAGGCATAAAAACTTCAAATATTAACCTATCAAACAGGCCATGTGTTTAAAATTTTTGCATTTAAAAATTAACTTATATTTTGGTAAAATTAATTGATTTATGAAAGTTGTACTTTTTTTTTTTTTTTTCAATTTTCTCTCTATGTTACCAGTTAGAAAAATTTGTGTATCTACTCACCTTTAGTTCTAGTTTTGCGTTGTTTTCACCGGCACAACCGGATTTAAGTATCTTAGAAGAAAATTATTAAAAAAATTTGTGAAAAATATCTCATTTAAAAAAAAAAATATATATATTAGAAAATGAAAAAACTGAAAAATCCGTTAACCCACATTTTTTTTTAATTTAAAAATAAATTGCAAAGAAAGAGAATTTTTCATTTTTAAATTTTTTTAATAGAAAATGAAAACCACATTATATCATTCTCAATTTTTTTTTATTATTATTATTATTTTTTATCTTTAACACAAAAAGAACAGGATTTTTAGTCTACAATTCAAGTATCTCATTCTAACCTAATCATCATAGTAACATCTTCACTTTTTATTCTCGCCGTTGCCGTTCATCGTCAGAATCCGAAATAATGTTGTTAACAAAGAAAAATATTAATTCATAAGTTTTAAAATTCTCAACTGTTTTATAGAAAGAAAAATTATTGACTTTCTAAAAAAATCTAAAAACGACAATAATAATAATAATAATAATAATAATAATAAATAAATAAATAATTACAACCAAAGGCTACCTAAATGTTTTGGAATAAAACACATAAATTTCGAATACTTTTGCACTAAAAAAAGGTGAGTGTAGACATACTTTTTTCCTTTTTTTTAACGGCAATAAATTTTTAATAAAAGATCAAGAGCATCAAAGAACTTATTCGTATATCAATCGTTGCTAATAGTCAAATTGACTTTAACTGATGGATGGGAAGGACAGAAAAAATAAAAAATTAATAAAAATAAGAAGGGATATCGGGTATTAAATCAACCTCATTTTTATGTTACTTAAGTTTAACGTAGAGTAAAGTTCAAAATATTATCTATTGTCTCATTTTACATTTTTGTAGTGTTATTTTGCACACAAGCATCCCTTCATTAGTAAAGTTAGCCACCATACATCTTTTCGTTTGTAAAATCAGTTAATGAGAACTAACGGTGTAAATTATTCATCGTTATCTCCTAACGCAAGTCGTTTGTAAAATCAGTCAATAAGAACTAACGGTGCAAATTATTCTTTGTTATCTCCTAACGCAAGTGAAAATATTTGCATTGTTAGTCCTCCATTATCACCACCATACATCTGCTAACCGATTTACGTTTCCATCCGTTTTTCTCACGTTTTCGTCCATTTTTCTCACGTTTTCATACGTTTTTATCCGTTTTCATTCATTTTATATGATTTCGTTCATTTTCTTACGTTTTTATTCGTTTTTTACCGTTTTCAGCCGTTTTTATACGATTTCGTCTATTTTTATACATTTCCGTAAGTTTTTGTTCGTTTTCGTCTGTTTTCTTACGTTTTCATACGTTTTTATCCGTTTTCATCAGTTTTTATACTTTTTTGTCCGTTTTCATACGTTTTCGTCGTTTTTATACTTTTTGTCCCTTTTTCTTGTGTTTTCATACATTTTTATCCGTTTTAATACGTTTTCATCCATTTTTATACGTTTTTATAGGTTTTTGTTCGTTTTTATCACGTTTTCATACATTTTTATCCGTTTTCATCTGTTTTTATATGTTCTCGTCCGTTTTTCTTACGTTTTCAAATGTTTTTATTCGTTTTCATCGGTTTTATACGCTTTCGTCCATTTTTCTTACGTTTCATACATTATTATTCGTTTTTGTCTGTTTTATATGTTTTTGTCAATTTTATACTTTTTTTCCATTTTCAACCGTTTATATGCATTTTCGTCCGTTTTTCTCACGTTTTCATACGTTTCAATCCTTGTTTCTATTGTTTTTATTCGTTTTCATCCATTTTATACGTTTTCATCGGTTTTTATTCGTATAAAATAGATAAAAACAGAAGAAACGTATAGAAACGTATAAAAGGGTTAGGAAAACGGACGAAAACGTATAAAAATGTACGAAAATGGATAAAAACGTAAACGAATAAAAATATGTGAAAATGTAAGAAAAACAGACGAAAACATATAAAAACAGATGAAAACGTATAAAAACGGATAAAATCGTCTGAAAATGTGAGAAAAATGGACGAAGACGTAAAAAACCTATATAAACATATGAAAACGGATGAAAACATATAAAACGGATGTCAACGGATAAAAATATATAAAAACGTAAGAAAAACGGATGAATACATATAAAAAAAAGATGAAAATGGATAAATCGTTTGAAAACGTGAGAAAAACAAACGAAAACGTATAGAACCGGATGAAAACGGATAAAAGCGTATAAAACGGATGAAAACGGACGAAAACGGATAAATTTTCAATGTATAAAATGGACGAAAATGGATAAAAGCGTATGAAAACGTAAAGAAAACGGACAAAAACGTATAAAAACCGACGAAAACGGATAATAACGTATGATGTATAAAAACAGGCGAAAACGTATAAAAACTGATGAAAACGGAAACAATTTTAAGAAAAATGAACGAAAACATATAAAAATGGACAAATACAGATAAAAATGTAAGAAAGACGGACGGAAACGTATAGAAAAGAACGAAAATAGATGAAAACGAATGAAAACGTATAAAAACGTATGAAACGTGAGAAAAACGGACGAAAACAGATAAAAACGTGAGAAAAACGGACGAAAAACGTAAATCGGTTAGGAGATGTATGGTTGTGAAAACGGAGGACCAACGATGCAAATATTTTCACTTGCGTTAGGAGATAACGAAGAATAATTTGCACCGTTAGTCCTCATTGAACGTCTGACTAAATGAGTAATTATTTATTAATTTGATGTTCATTGTATTTAATGCGTGAATTGTATTTGCATTATGGAAATTAAGGGTTAAAAGGAAATTCTTAGGCTCCGCTCAATTATAATATAGTTCATAGAGTTAGGGAGTAACCAACCCTCAATTGATATTAAGGAATGCAACGCTCTAATTAAACAAGGACGTGACAATTCGACTTATCAATAAAATATAACTAGGGAGTAATGGAACTCTAAGTAAATACACTTTACCTCTTATACGAAGTTCACCAATTTACTTTTTTTGCATATTTAGTTTAGTTTAATTTAGTTTAATTATTAGTTTTAAAAACCAAACTTTTCCAATACCCGAGATTTTACTTGCTTTCAATTAAATATAAAAAGACCAAAAATAATCATCCCTCACCCTTAGACTTAATTCGTCAAATACTTCGATCATGCCTCACTATTCTCTTAGAGAACGATCAATCCCCCGTGTCTTACCTATACTACACTACAACGATTAAGTACTCTGCCTAGCAGGATTGTAAAACTTCTTGTGTTTTGCAATAATCTGCATCAATCATTCATTTCCTTGAGAGTCCAACATCTACCTGGTAGCAACCCTTTGTAGAAGACGATCACAATCTGTACCTCAGTCAAGTCATGTTAGGGGCTCTTCAAGAGCAAATCATTAAACCTATCCCATGCCTTGTAAAGGGTTTCTCCTGGTTCTTGTTTGAAGTTGTTGATCTCTTCCATCTTCTTTGCAGTTCTAGAGGGTGGACAATACTTATGTAACCATTAGTAAATTTGACACTTGTATTAAATCTAACGAAAGAATACTTATCCATTTTCTACGTCTAATTTTTTTTTAAACGTTATCAGTTTATCTAATCACAACAAACTAATGTGACGCAACTCATATTCTTCATAAACGTGCTCACCGACACCAACATGTTTTAAGCTCATTTCAAGTAAACATTCTTATATGTCAAGTATAAAAGTTTTCACCTTTTATTTTTCACTTTACGTTATTTCGTTAACGTACGATTAATAAACGTTTAAACTAAACGTTAGCCATTTATTAGAGTTTTTACGAAAACCTAATTTATTATAACTATGATCATAAACCCTAAAGTACAATACTCCAAAGCTAATATATAAGTCTTTCAAGCACATGTACAAGTCCTTAATGCATTGAAATTTAATATTAATATAAATCACATTACAAACCTCAATGTACTCATTATAAAGCACACAATACAAGTCTTTAATGCACAAACCTTCAAATAGTTTTTCTTATACTTTATAAACCTAAGTACAACACTCTAATGCTTAAGGTACAAGTGTTTAATGCATAAAATTTAAAAACTGTAATTTTAATATTATTAAACATAACTAAACTTATCTAAAACCTAACTAAAGACTTAACCTAAGCTTCCTACACCTCTAAACCTCATGTACAACATCAACTAGCCTAAGGTACAAGTACCGTAAGCCTAAACATGCCCTAGCTTCATTCTTAGTCCAAATCGAACCTAAACTAAACTAAATATGTCCTAACTAGTTTCTAATCCACTAAACACTAACAAGGGAGGTGATATTCACACCACATCTTTTGATGTATGCACCACAATTTGTGCATTAGAGTCTTGTACGGTACAAACTGTAATACACAATTTGTGGTGCATGCATCAAAAGATGTGGTGTAGGTATCAATTCCCCATTAACAAGGCCCAAGTTAAGCCACATTTCAAGCTACATCATCATGTCTCCTCTACTTCAACACCATGGTCAAAAAATTCAAGCTCTTTATGTGTTTCTTTTAAAACCATTTGAATCAAAAGGCTATAAATTAAACAAGTATTGTTGGGATCACGTGTAACTACTATCAAGTATCGGTCATTAACTATGTAATCGGTTACTAAGTATTAAGGCTTACGAGTAAGATACTTTACGAGTAAGACATCCTTACGAGTAAGGTTCGTTACAACTAACACTTAATCTTACGTGTAAGCCACTTTGTTTACGAGTAAGATTAGCTTACTAGTAAGTCATAGTTTACGACTAAGGGGAGTTTACGACTAAGAACCATCAACCTTTACGACTTACGATTGTTACGACTAAGACCAACTTTCAACATCAACTCACGTTTCAATCATCTACAAAGATCCATCAAACAGAAGGTTTTACAAAGTCTTAACCACCTCATTTCACCTACTTTTCTCAGCAGTATTCTCAGCAACAGCAGTATCCTCAACAACAATTTCCTCAACAACCGCAACAACAAACATTTCAACAACAACAATCATTTGCACAACCACAACAACAATTACCTCAACAACAATCATACCCTCCACAACAACAATGGTTTCCACCACAATATGCTATGCAATCATTCACTAGAATTCCCTCGAAGGAACCTCATTGGTTTGCACAAATGTGTGAGGCTATCAGCAGTCAACAATCAATTCATGAAGCATGATCACTTGATAGACTTCCAATGCTCACTCCCGGAAACTATGTTCAATGGGTCAGTCGATTCTTTAGGTTCCTCGACCTCAAGAAACCTCACGGCAAATATTTGAAGAATGTCATTTGTTGATCCCAGTTGAGCAAACGCTTTTATATAGAAGCTGACTTAAACGAATATAAACTATTAAACACTACGCGGAATTTAATGTTTAACCTTAAGAAGAATAACGATGATTATCACTAAACACCTCAATATATTAATATACGAATACTCTGAATAGTATTAGGGTTTACAACCTTGAAGTGTATCGACTCTAGATATAACCAAAACGTATATCTAACTCTAACCTAGGACCTCCTTTTATAGGCTAAGGAGTCCTTCACAATATACATTACGTATTCTACAAGATAACTATACTTACCATACTTATCTAAATACAAAACGTCCTACCCAAGACATTCTAGAATATTACATGATAAACCGACACAATCATACTAGCAGTGGTATTATACATTAGCAGTGGTTTGAGACTTCTACTAGCAGTTGTTTGTCTTGAGTAGTGGATTCATTCCTTCTAGATGTGGTATCTGATGTACTGGCAGTGGTTCCATACTTAGAATAATTCCTGTCAGCAGAACCAAAAACCCAACAATCCTCCCCTAAACTTGATATTCACAATCAAAATTATCAAGTTTCTCTGTAAGCCCACAATACCTTATTTGGAGGATGTATCCAAACACCCAACAACCTCTTCATTCTCTTTATCAGACTCAGATTCTTCATCAAATGCTTTTGATCTGTCTGCCTTTCTTTTCATTCTTCCTTGAGGCTTGCCTTTGATGGCCAAAGGAATTTCATAATCAGCAATCATCTCAATCTTCCTCAGCAGTGGATGAACAATTGGATGAGTTGGTTTTGTACACTGCAGATCAAGCTTCACTTCCAACATCTGTCTGGCTACAGTCTTCATCAAAGGATAATATCTGTCAACCAGCATGAAGATTTTCTCTTCTGAAGTCTTGATAGCATGTACTCTAGGATAGGCATACAACATCCACTCTTCAACCACACAAGCTTCCCAATATTTATCTTCTGGATTAGGATCAAACATGCACTTCAATGCTGTCCACATAAATCTAGACACAGTTCATGTTGTTCCAAGCTTTCCACATCTAAAGTATGCAACTATTTTCTTGGACCTGACACTACTTTTTGATTTGCTTATGTGTTGACTAGCGAAGGATAGATATGTGGTAGATGTTGACTTAGACTAGGGTAGCAATCCTTTGCTATAGCGTTGGTACCTAGCTAAGAATAGATATCTACTTCCGACCTAGACCAGGGTAGCTTTTTTTATGATTTTCTATGGCCGTGGTACCTGGCTAGAGTCGCTTGAAATCTTGAGATCTCGTTCTTGCGATTGGAAGGAATATTGTTGGAGTATGTTTCGAATGTTTGTTGTATATATGTCTTAGTCTCACATAGCAAATAAACTCTATCATGTCCACTACTGAATTTATGATTAAACCTATGAACTCACCAATGTTAGCTGACCTTTTTAGCATGTTTTCTCAGGTAACTAAGATAATGTTTGGATTGCTTGTTTCTTGGAGGCTTGGCAGATGAGGCATGGTTGGAGGATCATTCCAAAACTCTGATAATAATTGTGTGTGACACCTCGTACTTTCAGGTCATTTCTCAAAACAATTCACGTTTCACAATTTCATCATTTATCGTAAACTAGGTTTGCGTGTTTCAAATTCGCGTAACCTTAATGGTTTAGCGGCGAATTCATGATCATATCATCACGAACATTTCATATAGACTAAGTTTAGTCTACATTTCATTAACATCATTTGCATCATGATAGTTCATTCATGATTTTTGCATTTCACCTTAAACGCGTAAATTTCATATTAAATAAACGCTATCGCGTACGTTATTATTTTGAACATTTAACCCGATACTTCCAAAATTATCCCGATATATTTTATACTTACATTTAGTTTATAAAACTATATTTTGAGTTTACCTAGTGTTTTAAATTTATTTTGTATATAAATCGTTAAATTTATATTATTACGACGTTTTGTTAAAAACTACACGATAATTATTATATCACTCAAATTTTACAAGGAATGTATTTTTACAATTTTATGATCTCATTATACTTTACTTTGATCTATTAAAATTACTTTTACCTAAAACTACCTTAAATACACTAATGTATATACAATCTTACAAGTTATTATTAACTATACATTTTACTTACACTTTTAACAATTATATACATTATGAAAGAAAAGAAAAATATATTTTACAAATGCATTCCCCTTGGCGACCAAGGGGGTAGTGATTAAATAGTTGGTAAAATTTTCTTAGTAGTATAGATTTATACTTCACCTAAATATCACACTTCATTCATCTCAAATAATTCAAAGTTAGAAAAGTTACTTTCTCTCTTGGTTCTTCCTCTTCAAAACCGGCAACCATAAGGTGTTAAGAAGAAATCATCAAAATTTTCAAGATCAAGTTTAAAACAATCTAGTTACACTCTTATTAAAGGTTTTGAAATAAAAACCTAGGGTGTTTAGGTTTAAACCTTTGTTCTTATCACCTCATCAAGTAACTAGTAAGCATATCATTTTCATTTTCATCTTTCATTATCATTTCATATGTATTTCTTCATTTTGAGCAAGCATGCAAGACTTATGGTTATTTATACCATTTTAACATTGTTTTTAGAGTTTTATATATATAAGTCATCCTATAATTTATCCCTTGTTATATATTAGTCTTGATGATGTTTAGGAACCCATGACACCCTAAGAAGGTGTATGGTAGGATTAGAATAGCTTTGGAGTTGTTTTGAAGGATTGGAATAGGTTTAGTACGAGAAAACTCTTTTCGACAAGTATAAATAAGGGTCTGATCTTATTTTGTATTTCTGGAAAATCCGACAGTGACACAAATTTTGGCCTAGATATTTAGAAAATATACTTTAAAAGCGAATCCATGGCGTTTGAGCGGATTAAAAGCGGAGTTATAACGAAGAAGTTATGAATTTTTCAAGTTTGACGACGAAATATATATTTTACGAAAATTTCAATAAACTGTTTTCGTTTTATGCGAGTCAAAACGAGCCTTAAGCTTTATAAATTATTTCGACTTATCAAAAATATATTAGTATACTTTGATACGAAGCTAAGGACGTATAATACGTAGAAAACGGATTTGTAACGACTAAAATATACACGTTTTTACAAAATTGCCGTAACTTTATTAGTAAGAAAAACTATATTATTTTTAGTTGACAAGTGTTACGGTAAACAAAACGACCATATTGAAGGCTATTTTTAACGTTGACGTAGAACTTTTTGTAACGAGATGTCTTCTAATAAAATCGAGATCACCAAGCATATTTTCCAAAACGACCAACCGTTTGTATAGCGGAGTTGTAATGAATTATTTAAGGTTGCTTAAACTTTGCCGAAACTCACTTTTAAACAACATTTTGGACAAAATCACCCTACTTAACCTATATTTTTCTCTATGAACGAGACCTCTAGGATAAAAACTTAAATGACAAAACTTCGAGATTTTGATACAAGCTTTCCAAAACCGTTGAGTTCGTTTCCTAACGTTCGACGTACACCATTTTACGACTAGCTTTTCGAGGCCATTTTACGACTAGCTTTCATGAAATTTCCAACGACATTATTTTACGACGAAAAGTTAAAATTTCACAATAAATCATTAAGAAACTATTGTAGGATGACATTTTGACGTAAATACTTGTAAAGTAATTTAAGAATGGTCAAGACGTCAAAAGAGTATTTTTCGACGATAAGTATTATTTTCAAAACTCACAAATGGTATAAATAACATACGAAATGCATGCATAACATTACATCATAACTCATTACGTATCATAACATTCATAATAGGTCAAGGTTAAAGCATCACACTACATCTCGGTGTACTCACTCTTGTCATCACACCAATTTATCAAGTGAGTTTTCATAGCCCCGTCGTACATGTTTATAATTATTTTCAAACCTACGGGGGAGAATACATTGCACTACATTTTTATTACGATACCAAGTATGTTAAATTCATTTACATTGCTTAAGTTACCACATGCCAATTGAAAGTCCCCTTTATATTACATGAACCGTTAATCTTAGAAGCGAGGGTGAGTGGATAGATCTATCGAGGTGACTCCTCCATCCGGGTTGGTGAATCCCAACTAGTCATACGGATGCATTTCATTTAATAACATTATTGAGTTGTCACAGCAAACACTCATTGGGCGAACATCATGAACAGTCTAGTTTCGATGTCATGGACTTATAGCAATTGTAACATTTTTATGTGGCATGATTGTCATACATGGTCTATACTTGCGTGTCGTATAAAACATTTACATAAACCTATGATTTCTCACCAACATTATTGTTGACCGTTTTAGCAATGTATTTTCGGATAACTAAGGCATACTCATCATGGCATGGTTAAGGAACCTCTTTTGAGTCGCGATCGACTTATATCATTGTACATTATGGCACTTTCTTTCAAAACATCGTTTGGACTTGTAATATATTTATATTTCCGAAAACTTTATAAACTTTTGGGACCTATGTTGTAACTCTGAGCGCTTTTATTAAATATCAAGCGATGTGTTTTAAACGACACTTTAGGTCGTTCAATATAACTGTGATTGTGGTGCTATGACGATCTATCCCGAAATTCCATTCATTTGCAAAAGTAAATTGGGGTGTGACATTGTGGACCTACCTTATGATTTCTTTTGGGCCTTACTTTCGATTATTTTGAATAAATGTAACCAAATAGCTAAATGTCGAATTGGTTTATGAAACGTTTTATGCTATCTTGTTTTCCTATGCTTGTATTGTGTACCAATCCAGTAGCACCCCGAAAGATTGATTAAGTCTTCCGCTGTACCAAATTTTGGGGGTGTTACATAACAAATGTAAAAATTGTTACATATTGTGGTTTTGGTTTTGGTTCCTGCTCGAACACACACACGTTATAGAGAACTAGGTTGCATCATTGACCCTAGACTATAGCTACATTATCATAGCATCTCATCATTTCATCATAAGTGCATATTCACTTTTCATGCGGATTCATATACACTTTATTCGAGTTATTTACTTTCATTTCACATCGGTTGTCACGAGATGTCTTGATTCACATCCCATTACTATATCATCGGACACTAACACGGAAGATGTCGGCTAACCCTAACATGGATGATGCCTTATCGCACTCCACGAGATCTTATCTTGATTGGCTCTACTCCGCCTTTCCACTTATTATGGTGACACGGAGATCGAACCCTTTGAGGAGGCGAAGTCGCACCTCTCCACATGTTAGCCACGCCATGACCCGATACACCCACCATCACCACTACTATCATCATCATCATCCTCATCGTATTTTCTTAGGGATCCTATGCCTACATCGGACTTGCCGCTCAAAAGCGTGCTCGTTTTGATATCCCGACACCACCATCTACTGAACCCGAACCGCTGTTAGATTCGAGATAGGCGAGAGCTCTAAGGTCTGGTGCTAGACGACCTTCTACTAAGGCGTTAGGAGCTCGTATAGATAGCCGCAGTGCGGATAGATAGGATGTCGCGGCGGTTGGAGGAACTGTTAGATAGGGTTGAGACCATTGAGGAGGAGGTCGAGGGCACAGTGATAGGCGGGTTTCGATTGATTTAGCTCATCGTGGTTTAGAGAATAGGCGGTTAGAGAACGAGGAGCGTATTCTTGAGTTGAGGCGTGAGATGCAAGTTATCTGACAGAGCCGAGATGACACAGGGCGAGTTCTGACGTCGAGCACGGGAGTTGTCACTAGCTCGTGAGTATAGTTACCTTGCGGGGTCAGTTGGGAGTTGAGGAGTTTGGTGGCTAACTTGACTACTCGGGTTCGAGATCTTGAGGATCGAGCCGGCGGAGCACCATGAGGTGCCTTGTGTAGACTTTATCATGTATAGTTTTGACCACTATTATCCTAGTCACGAGGTGTGTGGCGTAGTTTAAAGAACTTGTTGTCTTTTGGTTGTTGTACAAACAAATGTATCAAGTATTGACTCTACTATGTAGGAATGGTTTTATTATCTATGATATCGGTCCATGTAGGCGAAATTTTCATGTATATTATCCACGTGTGTTGTGATTATATTTGTGATATTTCGTTATTGTTCGTTGTGATTCCATTTACTTTATGCATGTTGTGGTTGTGGATATATTTGTGTGATGGTTGTTTCTACTTACGGGTTCTCATAATTGTTTCATCTTGTGATTTTGAAGAGTTATGGCGCCAAAGCCACACCGAAATGACCAAGCGGCTATTCAAAAGTTGGTGAATGATAGCATAGGCGATGCTCTAAGGATTGAAAGGGAAGCGGTGGTCTGCTGCTTCTTTGAAGCCGCTAGGCTTCTTCTTTATGCTTGAAATCTGAGAGGGTCCGGAGTTAAAAGTCGTTAGTATAAGGATTTCAAAGTGGAGATCCCACGAAGTTTAGAGGTACCGAAGAGCCCTTGCCATGGTTCGATGGTTCGAGAAATTGAGTCCGTATTTTTGTTATGTAATTGCCCGGATGATAGTAATGTCAAGTTTGCTACGAGTACACTACTTGATGGAGCATTGTCGTGGTGGAACTCTTATGCTCGACCAATGGGAATGGATAATGCTTTCAAGCTCACTGGGAGCAATTCAAAGGTTTAGTAACAAAGAAGTTTTGTCCTCGTCACGGAAGTGAAGAAGTTGGAGACAAATTCTATGAACTAGTAACTATTGGGTATGATATTGACACTTACATTCGGAGATTCCAAGAATTGGCCGCGTTATGCCCGTCTATGGTTTCGGATAACGAGAAGTTATTAGAGGCTTTCATTGGGGGACTTCCCGAGGTTATTCAAGGAGACGTGACTTC
Organism: Chrysanthemum lavandulifolium; assembly: GCA_022545495.1. NCBI lineage: Eukaryota > Viridiplantae > Streptophyta > Magnoliopsida > Asterales > Asteraceae > Chrysanthemum > Chrysanthemum lavandulifolium. The sequence continues at coordinate 26,394,333 of CM040241.1, read as the reverse complement.
TTTTGATCCACAAACAATCGAGGAATCTATTAGAGTGACTCAGAAGCTTATGGCACAGGTAGTGAAGAGGTAAGTACACCAACACCAACCGAAACAACAACAACAACCCCAACAACCGCTTCAATTACAACAATAACCGAACCAACTACAACAATAACAATAGCAACAACAACAAGCGAAAGTGGGACAACACCAGAGGTAGAAATGCTACTCAACAACCACCCAAGAGACAAGAGGTTGCAAAGGCTTATGCTGCAGGCTCAAAGGAAGGAAAAGGGTACTCGGGGGTTTTTCCTAAGTGTGATAGGTGTTTGAGTCATCACAAACCGGGTCGATGTCCTGATCCATGTGAGAATTGTAAGAAAGTTGGTCATCGAACTAGGGATTGCAAGTTGCCAACTATGGGGGAAAATCAGAAACAACAAGTAACATGTTTTGGTTGCGGAGAAGCAGGGGACACTACAAGTCAGAATGTAAAGGGAAGGAACCAAGGAAATCGAAATCAAGGTGGAATGGCGCAAGGAAGGGCCTACGTCATGGGAGGCGAAGAAGCTAGGGAGGACCGAATGTTATCACGATGCGTTCCTTATCAATAATCGTTACGCATCGCTTTATTTGATTCGGGAGCCGATAAAAGTTTTGTGTCCACTGCATTTGCACCTTTACTCAATATCAAACCAACCACATTAGACATATCATACATCGTTGAATTAGCTAATGGTAACTTAGTTAGCACCAACACCATTGTTCGTGGTTGCACATTCAATTTTCTAAATCATCCCTTCGACATAGACCTTATGCCCGTAGAACTTGGTAGTTTCGACGTCGTCATCGGCATGGATTGGTTATCCAAACATCGTGCAAAAATCATTTGTGATGAAAAGTTGTTCATCTTCCTTACAACGGCGAAACTTTGATTATTCGTGGGGAGCAGTGGAACTAGACTCGATATCATATCATGCATCAAAGCGGAGAAGTACATAAAGAAAGGTTGTTTTGCTTTCTTAGCCCATATAACCGAGAAGAAGTCGGAGGAGAAGCGACTTGAAGATGTACCAATTGTCAGAGAATTTTCTAAAGTCTTTCCGAAGACTTACGGGACTTCCACCGCACGTCAAGTAGAATTTCATATTGACTTAGTGCGGGAGCTGCACCAATTGCGCGAGCACCTTACCGTCTAGCACCATCGAAATGCAAGAGTTGTCTAATCAATTGCAAGAACTTCTAGACAAAGGATTCATTAGGCCGAGTTCCTCGCCTTGGGAGCACCGGTCTTGTTTGTGAAGAAGAAAGATGGATCCTTGAATGTGTATAGATTATAGAGAGTGAACAAGTTAACGGTGAAGAATCGTTACCACTCCCAGGATCGGCGACTTATTCGATCGGTTGCAAGGTTCTAGTATTTACTCAAAGATTGATCTCGGATCGGGTTACCATCAACTTAGAGTTCGGAGGAGGATATTCAAAGCAGCGTTAGAACACGTTACGGTCATTCTGAGTTTCAAGTGATGCCGTTCGGATTGACTAATGCACTGCGGTATTCATGGATCTCATGAATAGAGTATGTAAACCGTATTGGACAAGTTTGTGATAGTGTTCATTGACGACATATTGATTTACTCAAAGAGCAAAGAAGAGCACGAAGAGCATTTAAGGGCGATTTTAAGACTACTCAAGAATGAGAAGTTGTATGCCAAATTTTGAAGTGTGATTTTGGAATCACAAAGTGCAATTTCTTGGTCACGTCATTGATAGTCAAGGATTACAAGTTGATCCCGCAAAGATTGAAGCCGTAAAGATTGGGCTACTTCAACAAATCCTCAAATCGACAATTTCTAGGACTAGCGGGTATTACCGAAGGTTCATGAAGGCTTTTCAAAGATAGCTAAAGCTTTGACCAAGTTGACACGAGAAAAACAAAATGCGAATGGGGAAAGAAACAAGAAGTCGCTTTTCGGTTGTTGAAGCAAAAGCTTTGCGGTCGCCAATTTGGCACTACCGAAGGAATTGAGAACTTCGTTGTATATTGCGACGCTTAGCATAAAGGGCTTAGAAATTGTTTTAATGCAAAACGAGAAGGTGATAGCGTATGCTTCTCGACAACTTAAGGTTCATGAGAAGAATTACACCACTCATGATCTCGAGTTAGGAGCCGTAGTTTTTGCACTCGTGATTTGGAGACACTACCTCTACGGTACAAAGTGCACGGTGTTTACGGACCACAAGAGTTTACAATATATTCTTGATCGGAAGGAGCTTAATATGAGGCAACGTCGTTGATTGGAGTTACTCGGCGACTATGATTGTGAAATCAAGTATCACCCGGAAAAGCCAATGTTGTGGCCGATGCTCTTGCCGGAAAGAGACCCGAACCTTTAAGAGTTCGATCATTAGGAATGACGATTAATTCACCTTTACCATCGAAAATCCACGAAGCGCGGATCGAGGCACTTAAGGAGGAAAACCGACCAAGTGAAAAGCTTTATGGTATGCCCGAAAGCAAAATGGTTTTGTAAAGAGAACGGATGGAGTATTATGTTTCAAAGATAGAATGTGGGTACCATTGTATGGCGAATACGAAATTGATTATGCATGAGTCGCATAAGTCAAAGTATTCTATTCACCAGGATCGATAAGATGTATCAAGATCTTAAGAAACTTTATTGGTGGCGAACATGAAAGCGAGATTGCCGCGTCGTTAGCAAGTGCCTTACACGCTCTAAAGTAAAATTCGAATATCGAAACCTTGAGGATTACTCCAACAACAGAAATTCCTCAATGGAAATGCGAGCGCATTACAATGGACTTTGTTACAAAACTTCCTAAGACATCGGGAGGTTACGACGCTATATGGGTAATTGTTGATCGCCTTACCAAATCAGCCCATTTCATACCAATTAGAGACTTATTCCATGGAACAACTCACTAGACTTTATGTCAAGGAAATAGTCTCGAGGCACGATGCACCAATTTCTATCATTTCCAAGCGAGATAGTCGATTCACTTCAAACTTAAAATCATTGCAAGATTCGTTCGGAACCGATTAGAGATGAGCACAACATATCACCCACAAACCGATGGCCAAAGTGAAAGGACAATTCAAACGTTAGAAGATATCTTTGAGGGCATGTGTAATTGATTTTGGAAATGGTTGGGCTAACCATTTGCCATTGATAAATTCTCGTACAACAATAGTTATCACACGGTATAAAAATGGCACCATTTGAGGCACTCTATGGTCGAAAGTGCCGATCACTGTTTGTTGGGCGAGGTTGGAGCGCACAAATCAGCGGTCCGAGTAATGTGCGGAAACAACGAAAAGATAGTTCAAATTCGAGATAGACTCGAGCGCGAGCCGACGGAAAAGTTACGCGGATGTTAGGCGCAAGCATTAGAATTTCAAGTGGGTGACAAAGTTATGTTGAAAGTATCACCTTGGAAAGGCGTGGTGCGATTTGGAAAGCGTGGGAAGTTGAACCCGGGTACATTGGACCATTCGAATTTTGAGCGAGTCGGTCCTGTAGCTTATCGACTTGATCTTCCGTCGAACTTAGTCATGTGCACAACCGTTTCACGTTTCAAACTGAAGAAATGTCTTTCGGATGAATCACTCGTTATTCCATTGGAAGAAGTTCAACTCGACGATAAACTCAATTTTGTGGAGGAACTGCGAAATCATGGACCGCGAGGTCAAGCGGTTGAAACAAAGTCGTATTCCTATCGTGAAGGTTCATTGGAATTCTCGAAGAGGTCCTGAATTTACTTGGGAGCAGGAAGACGGATGCGCCTCAAGTATCCTCATCTTTTCACCGACAACACCGTAGGACCTAACAACGATGGTTCGGGATGAATTCCTTTTTTAGATGGGCGAATGTGACACCTCGTACTTTCAGGTCATTTCTCAAAACAATTCACGTTTCACAATTTTATCATTTATCGTAAACTAGGTTTGCGTGTTCCAAATTCGCGTAACCTTAATGGTTTAGCGGCGAATTCATGATCATATCATCACGAACATTTCATATAGACTAAGTTTAGTCTACATTTCATTAACATCATTTGCATCATGATAGTTCATTCATGATTTTTGCATTTCACCTAAGCGCGTAAATTTCATATTAAATAAGCGCTATCGCGTAAGTTATTATTTTGAACATTTAACCCGATACTTCCAAAATTATCCGATATATTTTATACTTACATTTAGTTTATAAAAACTATATTTTGAGTTTACCTAGTGTTTTAAATTTATTTTGTATATAAATCGTTAAATTTACATTATTACGACGTTTTTCTTAAAAACTACACGATAATTATTATATCACTCAAATTTTACAAGGAATGTATTTTTACAATTTTTATGATCTCATTATACTTTACTTTGATCTATTAAAAATTACTTTTACCTAAAACTACCTTAAATACACTAATGTATATACAATCTTACAAGTTATTATTAACTATACATTTTACTTACACTTTTAACAATTATATACATTATGAAAGAAAAGAAAAAAATATATTTTTACAAATGCATTCCCCCTTGGCCGACCAAGGGGGGTAGTGCATTAAATAGTTGGTAAAATTTTTCTTAGTAGTATAGATTTATACTTCACCTAAATATCACACTTCATTCATCTCAAATAATTCAAAGTTAGAAAAGTTACTTTCTCTCTTGGTTCTTCCTCTTCAAAACCGGCAACCATAAGGTGTTAAGAAGAAATCATCAAAATTTTCAAGATCAAGTTTAAAACAATCTAGTTACACTCTTATTAAAGGTTTTGAAATAAAAACCTAGGGTGTTTAGGTTTAAACCTTTGTTCTTATCACCTCATCAAGTAACTAGTAAGCATATCATTTTCATTTTTCATCTTTCATTATCATTTCATATGTATTTCTTCATTTTTGAGCAAGCATGCAAGACTTATGGTTATTTATACCATTTTTAACATTGTTTTTAGAGTTTTATATATATAAGTCATCCTATAATTTATCCCTTGTTATATATTAGTCTTGATGATGTTTAGGAACCCATGACACCCTAAGAAGGTGTATGGTAGGATTAGAATAGCTTTGGAGTTGTTTTGAAGGGATTGGAATAGGTTTAGTACGAGAAAAACTCTTTTCGACAAGTATAAATAAGGTCTGATCATATTTTGTATTTCTGGAAAATCCGACAGTGACACAAATTTTGGCCTAGATATTTAGAAAATATACTTTAAAAGCGAATCCGTGGCGCTTGAGCGGATTAAAACGGAGTTATAACGAAGAAGTTATGAATTTTTCAAGTTTGACGACGAAATATATATTTTACGAAAATTTCAATAAGCTGTTTTCGTTTTATGCGAGTAAAAACGAGCCTTAAGCTTTATAAATTATTTCGACTTATCAAAAATATATTAGTATACTTTGATACGAAGCTAAGGACGTATAATACGTGAAAGCGGTTTGTAACGACTAAAATATACGTTTTACAAAATTGCAGTAACTTTATTAGTAAGAAAAACTATATTATTTTTAGTTGACAAGTGTTACGGTAAACAAAGCGACCATATTGAAGGCTATTTTAACGTTGACGTAGAACTTTTGTAACGAGATGTCTTCTAATAAAATCGAGATCACCAAGCATATTTTCCAAAGCGACCAACCGTTTGTATAGCGGAGTTGTAATGAATTATTCTGGTTTGCTTAAACTTTGCGAAACTCACTTTTAAACAACATTTTGGACAAAATCACCCTACTTAACCTATATTTTCTCTATGAGCGAGACCTCTAGGATAAAAACTTAAATGACAAAACTTGATATTTTGATACAAGCTTTCCAAAACCGTTGAGTTCGTTTCCTAACGTTCGGCGTACACCATTTCGACTAGCTTTTGAGGCCATTTTGTCACTTTCATGAAATTTCCAACGACATTATTTTACGACGAAAGTTAAAATTTCACAATAAATCATTAAGAAACTATTGTAGGATGACATTTTGGCGTAAATACTTGTAAAGTAATTTAAGAATGGTCAAGGCGTCAAAAGAGTATTTTCGACGATAAGTATTATTTTCAAAACTCACAAATGGTATAAATAACATCTGAAATGCATGCATAACATTACATCATAACTCATTACGTATCATAACATTCATAATAGGTCAAGGTTAAAGCATCACTACATCTCGGTGTACTCACTCTTGTCATCACACCAATTTATCAAGTGAGTTTTCATAGCCCCGTCGTACATGTTTATAATTATTTTCAAACCTACGGGGGAGAATACATTGCACTACATTTTTATTACGATACCAAGTATGTTAAATTCATTTACATTGCTTAAGTTACCACATGCCAATTGAAAGTCCCCTTTATATTACATGAACCGTTAATCTTAGAAGCGAGGGTGAGTGGATAGATCTATCGAGGGTGACTCCTCCATCCGGGTTGGTGAATCCCAACTAGTCATACGGATGCATTTCATTTAATAACATTATTGAGTTGTCTGGCAAACACTCTGTTGGGGCGAACATCATGAACAGTCTAGTTTCGGTGTCATGGACTTATAGCAATTGTAACATTTTTATGTGGCATGATTGTCATACATGGTCTATACTTGCGTGTCGTATAAAACATTTACATAAACCTATGATTTCTCACCAACATTATTGTTGACCGTTTTAGCAATGTATTTTCGGATAACTAAGGCATACTCATCATGGCATGGTTAAGGAACCTCTTTTGAGTCAGCGGCGTCGACTTATATCATTGTACATTATGGCACTTTCTTTCAAAACATCGTTTGGACTTGTAATATATTTATATTTCCGAAAACTTTATAAACTTTTGGGACCTATGTTGTAACTCGAGCGCTTTTATTAAATATCAAGCGATGTGTTTTAAAGCGACACTTTAGGTCGTTCAATATAACTGTGATTGTGGTGCTATGACGATCTATCCCGAAATTCCATTCATTTTGCAAAAGCAGTAAATTGGGGTGTGACATTGTGGACCTACCTTATGATTTCTTTTGGGCCTTACTTTCAGTATTTTGAATAAATGTAACCAAATAGCTAAATGTCGAATTGGTTTATGAAACGTTTTATGCTATCTTGTTTTCCTATGCTTGTATTGTGTACCAATCCAGTAGCACCCCGAAAGATTGATTAAGTCTTCCGCTGTACCAAATTTTGGGGGTGTTACATAACAAATGTAAAAATTGTTACATATTGTGGTTTTGGTTTTGGTTCCTGCTCGAACACACACACGTAACACACTTATATTTTTAGAATTCACTCAAGCTCACTCTAATCTTGCACTAGACCATCCTACCTCTTTGCTTTGCGTAAGAAGACAACCAAATGGGACAATTCACCTCTTAAGCCACCCTACTTAATATAATAATACACTAAAGCTCTCCTTTGACTCATTGACTTTGTTAAACAAGAGTTCTTGTGTCACCTTTGATTTGACATAGCTTTCATGCTCCCCTAAATGTGGCCAATCCTTAGCATCCTTCAAAACACCTTCCTACTTTTCCCTTATGTAACCTAGGCGCATGCATTAGAATATTCAAAGAGCCATGCATGTTTTGGCTATAAAAGACTTAGGAACTTGGTCATTTTCTCACAATCTTTCACACTCATCAATCACACTCAAAACACACTCACATTCACTCATCTCTCTCGCTCTCGGTAGCATCAAGGAAAGAAAGGAAAACATTTTGGGTTGTATTTTAAGAAGTATATAAAGTGCGAGAAAAGGGTAGAGTTTTGGAGCAGGTTAAGAAATTCCTTTGGGTCTCGTTATTGTTTAATCGTGTTTCCTCACCACCATACTTGGTGTTGTAAGTGTTCTCACCCATTTTCCATCGTTAAATTACTTGTCTAGTAGTATATCGTGCGTTAAAATGTCACTAGTCATCTTCTTGCATGCATTTGAAACATCGTGTAACTAACGGAAGGAACTAGGTCGTAATACTTGTGTGAATGCGAAACTACTTTTATAACAACACTAATCATGATAAAACACTTCATACACTCACTTGTTTGTTGACATGCCTCGCTATACTTTCTTAAAACTAAGCGCGCCTACTAGTTTTCAAACCCAAGTAATTCATGTTTTCTTTTAAGCACAATGAACCAAGCACATAATATAGTTGATAAAGGCGCTAATGAGCGGCTAGTTTACTAATGGCGTTAGAAAAACCCTACGACCCTTGGTGGTGTCGCGTTTATTTAAAACCAATCGGACCATACGGGCCTTGTAGCCCATGAACCAAACGCCCCTTTAATGAAATAAGCTAGAAATAAGCTTAAAATAAGTTGCATAAGCGATTAGGAGAAAAAGGAAATTCAAAATTACCAAACTTTGCGTTTTGGACTAAATCGAAATTATTTTGGAACATAAGGGTATAAAGCATCAATCGGAAACAAGAGGTTTTAAAATATAAAATGTGACGTATGGATGGGGTAAAAGGGTAAATATCATAAACTTAACGGTTTTGAGTGTAAAAATGCATTTGGACTTGTTTTGCAAAGTGTCTGAAACCTAGGGGTACAAAGTGAAAATTTGGTGTTTGGACTAAAAATGAAAAACTATTTTGTTTAAGGGTAAAGCTGTAAAACATAAAGTTTGGGTTAAAAGGTTTTAATTAGTTTAGGACTAGTTTTACGAAAATGTTTCTGAAGGGTATAAAGTGTAACTTTTGAAACTTAAGGGCTAAAATGTAATTTTAGGAAAACTTATATATTTTATAAACAAGGGCAAATATTTATAATAATGGCATACAAGTATTTTGGCGACTATATATTTATATATATTAGCGTAAACTATTCCTAAAATAACGTTTAATTAAAATAAACTTATACGTTTATATAATAAAAATTGATACTAAAGCGAATAAAGTAAATAATCATTTGACATCTAAAACCATTTAGGTAACATTTTATTAAATCAACCATTTACGAAAACATTTCGATTATGTAAAAATGGGCTTTTCTGAGAAATAAATAACGTAAATAATATTTTGCTTTTGAACTTTAAGCATTTTCACACAAGTAGAAACGATGCTAGTACTTCACCACCAAACTATTTCTCAACCATTGCCATTTTTGTCGTGAACCAAATGTTTACCACGAATTCTGAGTCTTTCCATATTATATTTAGTTTATGTGTTGGAGTCGTTACCATTTCACACTTGATCTGCCATATCTTGCTACTGAATCACTGAGGTGAGTTCATAGCCTCACTTTTACTTGCTTTTATAAATAAATCTCGTGGGGAAGATACATGCTATAAAACTGAACACAAATCTTTTGCAAAGTTATGTTGTGCTGATTATATTATTGCCTAAGTACACTTATCCCGAAAGACCCGTGTATCATGGACCATTAGTCACTGCGGTGGTAGCGAATATTGTGGATAGATCTATTGGGGTTGACACGTTTTCTTGTTGGTTAGGCGGACAAGCGCACTATATTTGAGTACTAGGTAGAAGTGGCATCCACGCCTCCCGTGAACTAAATTATTACCTTTTATGTTTTGGGTTTCCGTTAACATTTTGCGTTCATGAAGCATAAGCGTTAACGAAACATAATATCCGATGATTTTCCCGAATAATTGACTTCAAAAAAATTATTGACTTATACTTGTGGTTCAACTGATTAATTTAAACCTATGGATTCACTCAACATTTTGTTGACTTTTTAGCATGTTTTATCTCAAAAAATTAATGAAGAATGCATGGGGCACGGAGTGGGCATCGAAACCCTACTAAGTGGTGTATAATAAAGTTGTCATTTTCCGCAAACTTGATGAATTTCTCTTTTGTACCCAAAATATGTTGTGTCACTTTTGTATCAAATTTTCGAGTTTTCTTTGAATGACAACACTTATTTTAAAAACGTCTCTTTTGGAGTCGTTTTCTATGATTATTGATTGTGATCCTTTAAGTAACATCAAGATTAGCTTTTATTTGCTATGTTGTGATTTTAGGGGTGTTACTGGTTAAGACTTATAACCGAGATTAGTCAACACATTCAACTAGAAATTCATGATGGTAAATGAACTTCTTGATAAGAATGGTTAAATAGCTTTGTTATTGATTGATGAAAGTTTATAGTGATTACGGATAGAGAAAGATCAAATCAAATGAGGAATGAAACAAATCATATATAACTTACAATTTAGGCGGGACAATTGGTTTGGGTTTGTTTGTTGGTTTTGGTGGGCTCACGTGCCAAGCACGTGAGATCTTCTTATTTGGTTTTCAACACATAACATGATAACATTAGGGTGTTCATTGGTTCGGTTATCGGTTTGTTCGGTTTGTTCGGTTAATTTTTTTGGATATAGCCGATAACCGAACCGAACAATTCAAATTAACTAAACCGAACCGAAAACCGAACTAATAATCGAAAACGAACCGAATAACCGAATTACCTAAATTTAATAAGTTATTCATTTATTTATATATATTTTTGAAAAAAATAATTTTCAAGCTTAAAATATTATATATATATATATATTATAAAGAGTTTTAATATATTTTTAATATAAATATATAAAAAATATATATATTTATTTAATTTTGGTTTCGGTTTGGATTGCTAAAACCATAACCGAACTTTATTTCGGTTCGGTTCGGTTTTGGCAATTTCGGTTGGAGATTCTGAGTTCGGTTCGGTTATTTTCGATTCGGTTCGATTTTGGTTTTCGGTTTATTCGAATATTACCCAACCCATGAACACCCTAGATAACATACACATATCCCTATTTATCGAAAGCGATGGCATGTACCGTTCGGATCAATAAAACCCATCCATTTATTAGAGGGAAGGTGTGGTGATAGAGTTCAAACTCTTCATCATTTGTCATCTCGCGTCAGCGTCAAATAAAACCTCACTTGGCCACAACAAACGCTCCGCCATATGACGCCAGCCTCTTCGTTTGAGGCGCCACTATCACTTTATTTTTTATTCAATTTTTCAAATAAACTAAATTCATTTCATTAAAATAAACATACAATACATAGCACAATAATAATAAAATAAACACGATCGTAAAAAAGCGACACGGGAAAAAAATACAACACATACTAATAGTAAGAAACCTAAACATTTTACTAGTAATTTTTATAAAAATATAAGTAACATTTTTATAATTCTTTTTAAATTAACAACTAAAACTTAACTAATAAATTTTTTCATTGAATTCCAACCGGTCCAAAAAAAAAAATACATTGTCTTCTTCTTGTTTCCTGCACATTCACACACATACATATTAAAACTTAAAATTAAAACTTACACACATACACAATAACAATTAAAACTTACAATTCAAATATATCCGTTGCTAAAGTGTGGTGTGTCGGGATTTTTAGCTCGTCGTCGAATGGCGAAGTCTTTCCGCGAACAGCGGCGACGGTCGGTGTGCCGCGTGGATGACGGCGAAGGGCCACGTGGGCGACGGTGACCATACCTTCCACTCTTAGTTCTCACTTACGCAACTAGGGGTGTTAATCGGTCGATTTGTCTAATTCAAGTCAATTCGGGTTGAGCCAAGTCGGCCCGGCTAAAAATAGTATACCCGAACCCAACCATATTTGAACTCTTGTTAATCGGGCTCAAGTCGATTCGGTCGGGTCAACCCGAATGTGACTAAAATTGTCTCTTTGTTCTATTTTAGATACATTAGATTATAAAAAATATATTAAAAAGTAAAAAAACCTTTATCATGTCCCTATTTAGCCAAAAATATTTAACCCAAACCTCTCTTTATTTAGCATTCGGGTTATTCGAGTTAACCAGAATAAGATTATTGACCTGAGTAACTGTGACAACTCGTACTTTCAGGTCATTTCTCAAAACAATTCATACTTCACCATTTCATCATTTATCGTAAACTAGGTTTCGTGTTCCAAGTCGCGTAACCTTAATGGTTTAGTGGCGAATTCATTATCATATCATCACGGATATTCCATATGGACTAAGTTTAGTCTACATTTCATTAGCATCATTTGCATCATGTTAGTTCATTCATGACTTTGCATTTCACATTAAGCGCGTAAATTTTATATTAAATAAGCGTTATCGCGTGAGTTATTATTTGAACATTTAATCCGATACTTTCAAAAATGATCCGATGCATTTTATACTTACATTTAGTTATAAAACAATATTTTGAGTTTACCTAGTGTTTTAAATTTATTTTGTATATAAATCGTTAAAGTTATATTATTACGACACTTTTCTTAAAAACTACGATAATTATTTTATCACTCAAATTTTACAAGGAATGTATTTTTACAATTTTATGATCTCATTATACTTTACTTGGACCTATTAAAATTTCTTTTACCTAAAACTACCTTAAATACACTAATGTATCTACAATTTTACAAAGTTACCTTTACTTATACATTATACTTACATTTTAACAATTACATACAAGTAAAATATATATATATATATATATATATATATATATATATATATATATATATATATATATATATATATATATATATATATATATATATATATATATATATATATATATATATATATATATATATATATATATATATATATATATATATATATATATATATATATATATATATTTTACTAATACCTCCCTTGGCCGACCAAGGGGGTATTTATTGATTTGGTAGAAAAAATTTTGATTGTATAGATATGTACACAAACTACATTACTTCATTCATTCAACTCAAATAATTCAAGTGTTAGTAAAGATTTTTTTTCTCTCTCTTGGTTTCATCCTCTCAAAACCGGTTCTACAAGGAGTAAGAAGGGATCACAAAAATTTTTCCAAGCTCAAGTTTAACAATTTAGATTACACTCTTATTAAGGTTTTGAAATAAAAACCTAGGGTGTTTAGGTTAATCCTTGTTCTAATCACCTCATCATAGTAGCTTGTAAGCATATTACTTTCATTTTATATCTTTCATTTTCATTTCATATGTATTTCATCATTTTTCTAGCAAACATGCAAGACTTATTGTTATTTATACCATTTTTACATTGATTTTAGAGTTTTATACATATAAGTCATCCTATAATTTATCCCTTGTTATATATTGGTCTTGATGATGTTTAGGAACCCATGACACCCTAAGAAGGTGTATGGTAGGATTAGAATAGCTTTGGAGTTGTTTGAAGGGATTGGAATAGGTTTAGTACGAGAAAAACTATTTTACCGACAAGTATTAAAAGTGGTCTGATCTTGTTTTATTTTTCGGAAAATCCGACAGTAGACATGAGTTTTTGGCCTAGATATTTAGAAAATATACTTTAAAGCGAATCCGTGGCAGCTTGAGCGGATTAAAACGGAGTTATAACGAAGAAGTTATGAATTTTCAAGTTTGTGACGAAATATATATTTTACGAAATTTGACAACCTATTTTCGTATTATGCGAGTCAAAAGCGAGTCTTAAGCTTTATAAATTATTTGACTTATCAAAAATATATTAGTATACTTTGATACGAAGCTAAGGACGATATAATACGTAGAAAGCGGTTTATAACGACTAAAAATATACGTTTTCATAAATTGCCGTAACTTTATTATTTTAGAAAAACTATATTATTTTTACGAGACAAGTGTTACGGTAAACAAAGCGACCATGTTGAAGGCTATTTTTAACTATGACGTAGAACTTTTGTAACGAGATGTCTTAATAAAATCGAGATCACCAAGCATATTTTTCAAAGCAACCGACCGTTTGTATAGCGGAGTTGTAATAAATTATTTACGGTTGCTTAAACTTTGCGAAACTCACTTTTTACACAACATTTGGACAAAATCACCATATTTAACCTCTATTATCTTTATGTTCGAGACCTCTATGAAAACTCATGTACTAAAACTTCTAGATTTTGATACAAGCTTTCCAAAACCGTCGAGTTCGTTTCTAACGTTCGACGTACACCATTTCTGACTAGTTTTGAAGCCATTTTGTCACTTTCATGAAATTTCCGGCGTCATTATTTTACTGACGAAAAGTTAAAATTTCACAATAAATCATTCTGAAACTATTGTAGGATGACATTTTGACGTAAATACTTGTGAAGTAATTTAAAATGGTCAAGACGTCAAAGAGTATTTTTAACGATAAGTATTATTTTCAAAACTAACAAATGGTATAAATAACATCTGAAATGCATGCATAACATTACATCATAACTCATTACATATCATATCATTCGTAATAGGTCAAGATTAAAGTATCCGCTATACCTCGATTGTACTCGCTCTTGTCATCATACCGGTTTATCAAGTGAGTTTCATAGCCCCATCGTACATGTTTAATTATTTTCAAACCTACGGGGAGAATACATTGCACAACATTTTTATTACGATACCAAGTATGTTAAATTCATTTACATTGCTTAAGTTACCGCATGCCAATTGAAAGTCCCCATTTCACGAACATGAGCCGTTAATCATAGAAGCGGTGGTGGATAGATCTATCGGTGGCGCCTCCATCCGGTTGGTGAATCGACTAGTCATACGGATGCATTTCATTTAATAACATTATTGAGTTGTCGGCAAACACTACATTGGGGCATACATTATGAGCAGATCTAGTTTCGGTGTCATGGACTTATTGCAATTGTAACATTTTTACGTGACATGATTGTCATACAGTACATACTTGTGTAGTCGTATAAAACATTTACCTAAACCTATGATTTCTCACCAACATTATTGTTGACCGTTTAGCAATGTATTTTCGGTAACTAAGGCATTATCATCATGGCATGGTTAAGGAACCACCTTTTAGTCATGATCGACTTATATCATTATACATTATGGCACTTTCTTTCAAACATCGTTTGGACTTGTAATATATTTATATTTCCATAAACTTTGTAAACTTTTGGGACCTATGTTGTAACTCTGAGCGCTTTTATTAAATATCCAACGATGTGTTTTAAAGCGACACTTTAGGTCGTTCAATATAACTGTGATTGTGGTGCTATGATCGATCCCGAAATTCCATTCATTGCAAAACATGTAAATTGGGGTGTGATGATTGGCATCGAGCTTGGTTATAGAGAACTAGGTTGCATCATTGACCTAGACTATAACTACATTATCATAGCATCTCATCATTTCATCATGAGTGCATATTCACTTTACATGCGGTTTCATCGCGCATTTTGCGAGTTATTTACTTTCATTTCAAAGCGGTTGTCACATAGATGCCTTCAAATACCCATCCCATTATACTCGCATCACTTTGACATGGAGAATGCCTTGTCATTCCCTATCACAATTTTAACATCGATTGACTCGACACCAATAACATCGGATGATGACGAGACCTTTAGGAGGACGAAGTTGCACCTACCCATAACGATCACTATTGATTCACTTTGTAGGATCGGGACAATTTTATCTTCGGTTGGGACGAGATCATATCATTTGGTAGAACTTATAGGCTTAGTCCTAATGAACCTATTTTCTTAACTCGCCACAAGGTTTCCATTATCACCATTGTTATCATTTTTATCATTATCATTTTGAGCACCATCCATACCATCACTTTCATACACGATACTCATACATCGACTTGCGACTTGGGAAGCATGCATGATTTAACACACCATTACCATCTACCACTAAGACTATAGACACTGCACCATCTCATGGGTTTGAGGGTTGTGAGAGTTCTAGGGCTATTGTTGCTAGACCGCCTCTGCTCTGCACTTGAAACACGATTAGACCGTCGGCGGAATAAATAATAAGTACCTTTCTAGCTAATGTAATCTTTATCACTTATTATCTCCACGATAATCACAACCTTTGTTCATTTCATTCCTTATTTCAATTGCACAATTTTCAATCATTTCGCGATGATACCTCACTATCTTACTAGGGGTTAGGCCAACTTTAATTCTTGACCAATTAGGAGACTATTACTACTCGATGAGGTTCTCCCAAGTATCCTGCAAAGCCATTCAACAAATTTTATTCCAAGTTATTCTGCTACTATTACATGGAATTATTTCACTTGATTTTATTTCGAGCTATTTTATCACCATCTTAGAAACGTTGTTTCATAAAGTTTTAACGCGAGTTGTTTTATTACCAACTTACCAATTGGTTCCAGTCATTTTATCAACTATTTAATATCTTCATGCGAAACGATTTTTATGTTACTCTGAAAAATCATTGAGCCATTATCTTATAAAACAAAACGTTGAATACCATCTAAAACTTGGAGGAACATAATACCATTTCAACAAAAACAAGCATCACATCATTTGTCCTTGATTATACATGGCACGATCACCTATGTATAATTCGGAAGAATTATGTCATGAAAGAAACAAGTAACATTTCAAATTTCCTAAGACAATCTTCATTCAAAAGCAAAACCTTGAAATCAAATAAATTGTTCATAAACATTTATTTTGTTAACACTCTATAGATACCTCGTCATTAAATCGCTCCACTCGACCGATAAGTTGAAATTTTACTAGTGACTCTTCTAGGAAAGACTTTTTATACCATTTACAAGGAGAATTCCTCCATGCGGAAAACAATGAAAGGGTTTAAATTTCCCACAAGGACTAGAACTAGGTATTAGGATGATTCAAAC
The DNA here is from genome assembly GCA_022545495.1 of Chrysanthemum lavandulifolium. Classification (NCBI taxonomy): domain Eukaryota; kingdom Viridiplantae; phylum Streptophyta; class Magnoliopsida; order Asterales; family Asteraceae; genus Chrysanthemum; species Chrysanthemum lavandulifolium. The sequence continues at coordinate 26,377,715 of CM040241.1, read as the reverse complement.
TCGACATAAAGCTTAAGACATCATGAGATAATCTGAACCACTACCTTTGGACTAGAAGCCAAAATCCTATCATTTCGGAAGTGCCATTATACAGTCACAAGATTTAGTGCGAATCAATTACACTAAGCGACACTATAGAAATAAACCAATTCTCTAATTGAGACTACGAGACATTTCATTAAACAAGTTTTCAACAATATGTGAACTTCCTACAATGAGTTTCCTTAAAGGAAAATTTAGTTAAATTAAGGTTATCGATATAAACTTCCCTAAGGCATTGTGTTCTCTAGAAATTCCAAGTAACCTCACTTCCATATCAAGAGATGCCACGGTTTGAACATGTCGGACAATCAATGACTCCCCATCTATAAGTGAAACTAGAATAAACATTCTTGACATAGTATGGTGATATCTATTTTCTTACTAGCATGATAACAATATTAGTGATGAACTATTTTGGAAGCACACAATATCGGAACAAATCTTGAAAATCAACCACTACACCACCTCACTTAAATATTTAAGGTTTGTGACTTTACAACATGGAGCATGGAAACACTTGATAATCAAACAATAAACATTTTAGTCATAGAGACTAAACACCTTAAGCAAGTAAGACTCGGTCATGACATTAGCTAGGACTAAACGCGAGGAATCATGGCTGTACCTATAATCTATTCTTTTCAATAAGGTCCTTTCCGACAGTTTAACATTTTGAAATCTAACACGAGACACGTGGTATCAATTCCGTTGTACCTATTATAAGCCATTCGATTCACATTAGGCTGCAGGGTCATTTCGATTTCCATGGAACCCACTAGCACATGATTACACACTATTCTCACCAATGGTTAGGCGAGAGAGCAATTCCACATTAGATAATATGCTCAAGCCGGTGTGACTTTCTAGAAATGGTTAGGCAAATCATTCTCCGTCGACAAGTTTCTTTACAACAATAGTTAGCTCATGAACACATTAACTATACCATTTGAGGCACTGTAAGGTTGAGGTATCAATCACTTATTCACGGGTTAAAAATCAGGAAAGTCCAATTCATTAGTCCATAACTCATTCATGAAACAAACAAGGAAGTCATACAAATCAAGAATCGGTTACAAGTAACAACATATAGCTAGATAAGCTACATCGTTACTCTGATTACAAATTTTGGAAATATGTCCCATAAGCATGAAACCGTTAGAATTTCAAGTTGGCAAAATTTATGTTCGAAATCTTGCCTTGGAAAGGCGTGGTGCGATTCGAGAAAATCTTGGACGAACCAATCGACCGGATATCCTCACTTTCACCGATAACCTTGTAGAACCTAACAACGGTGAATTGAGGATGAATTCCTTTTTTAGATGGGCGAATGTGACAACTCGTACTTCGGTCATTTCTCAAAACAATTCATACTTCACCATTTCATCATTTATAGTAAACTAGGTTTCGTGTTCCAAATCGCGTAACCTTAATGGTTTAGTGGCGAATTCATGATCATATCATCACGGACATTCCATATGGACTAAGTTTAGTCTACATTTCATTAGCATCATTTGCATCATGTTAGTTCATTCATGACTTTGCATTTCACATTAAGCGCGTAAATTTTATATTAAATAAACGTTATCGCGTGAGTTATTATTTTGAACATTTAATCCGATACTTTCAAAATGATCCGATACATTTTATACTTACATTTAGTTATAAAAACAATATTTTGAGTTTACCTAGTGTTTTAAATTTATTTTGTATATAAATCGTTAAAGTTATATTATTCGACACTTTTCTTAAAAACTACTACGATAATTATTTTATCACTCAAATTTTACAAGGAATGTATTTTACAATTTTTATGATCTCATTATACTTTACTTGGACCTATTAAAATTTCTTTTACCTAAAACTACCTTAAATACACTAATGTATCTACAATTTTACAAAGTTACCTTTACTTATACATTATACTTACATTTTAACAATTACATACAAGTAATATATATATATATATATATATATATATATATATATATATATATATATATATATATATATATATATATATATATATATATATATATATATATATATATATATATATATATATATATATTTTACTATACCTCCCCACCGGCGGGGAAATACATTATTGATTTGGTAGAAAAAATTTTGATTGTATAGATATGTACACAAACTACATTACTTCATTCATTCAACTCAAATAATTCAAGTGTTAGTAAAGATTTTTTCTTCTCTCTTGGTTTCATCCTCTCAAACCGGTTCTACAAGGAGTAAGAAGGATCAAAAAATTTTCAAGCTCAAGTTTAACAATTTAGATTACACTCTTATTAAGGTTTTGAAATAAAAACCTAGGGTGTTTAGGTTAATCCTTGTTCTAATCACCTCATCATAGTAGCTTGTAAGCATATTACTTTCATTTATATCTTTCATTTTCATTTCATATGTATTTCATCATTTTTCTAGCAAACATGCAAGACTTATTGTTATTTATACCATTTTACATTGATTTTAGAGTTTTATACATATAAGTCATCCTATAATTTATCCCTTGTTATATATTGGTCTTGATGATGTTTAGGAACCCATGACACCCTAAGAAGGTGTATGGTAGAATTAGAATAACTTTGGAGTTGTTTTGAAGGGATTGGAATAGGTTTAGTACGAGAAAAACTATTTTAAACAAGTATTAAAAGTGGTCGATCTTGTTTTATTTTCGGAAAATCCGACGGTGACATGAGTTTTTGGCTAGCTATTTAGAAAATATACTTTAAAAGCGAATCGTGGCGCTTGAGCGGATTAAAGCGGAGTTATAGCGAAGAAGTTATGAATTTTTCAAGTTTGACGAAATATATATTTTACGAAATTTCGACAACCTATTTTCGTGTTATGCGAGTCAAAAGCGAGTCTTAAGCTTTATAAATTATTTCGACTTATCAAAATATATTAGTATACTTTGATACGACTAAGGACGTATAATACGTGAAAGCAGTTTATAACGACTAAAATATACGTTTTCATAAATTGCCGTAACTTTATTATTTTAGAAAAACTATATTATTTTTACGAGACAAGTGTTACGGTAAACAAAGCGACCATGTTGAAGGCTATTTTTAACTATATTAGAACTTTTGTATGAGATGTCTTCTAATAAAATCGAGATCACCAAGCATATTTTTCAAAGCGACCAACCGTTTGTATAGCGGAGTTGTAATAAATTATTTACTGATTGCTTAAACTTTGCGAAACTCACTTTTTACACAACATTTGGACAAAATCACCATATTTAACCTCTATTATCTTTATGTTCGAGACCTCTATGGCGAAAACTCATGTACTAAAACCTCTAGATTTTGATACAAGCTTTCCAAAACCGTCGAGTTCGTTTCTAACGTTCGACGTACACCATTTACGACTAGTTTTTGAAGCCATTTTGTCACTTTCATGAAATTTCCGGCGTCATTATTTCTGACGAAAAGTTAAAATTTCACAATAAATCATTCTGAAACTATTGTAGGATGACATTTTGGCGTAAATACTTGTGAAGTAATTTAAAATGGTCAAGGCGTCAAAAGAGTATTTTTCGACGATAAGTATTATTTTCAAAACTAACAAATGGTATAAATAACATACGAAATGCATGCATAACATTACATCATAACTCATTACATATCATATCATTCGTAATAGGTCAAGATTAAAGTATCCGCTATACCTCGATTGTACTCGCTCTTGTCATCGTACCAGGTTTATCAAGTGAGTTTTCATAGCCCAATCGTGCATGTTTAATTATTTTCAAACCTACGGGGAGAATACATTGCACAACATTTTATTACGATACCAAGTATGTTAAATTCATTTACATTGCTTAAGTTACCGCATGCCAATTAGAAAGTCCCATTTCACGAACATGAACGTTAATCATAGAGCGAGGGTGAGTGGATGAATCTATCGAGGGTGGCATACTCTGTCCGGGTTGGTGAATCCCACTAGTCATACGGATGCATTTCATTTAATAACATTATTGAGTTGTCGGCAAACACTGCATTTGGGGCATACATTATGAGCAGATCTAGTTTCGGTGTCATGGACTTATTGCAATTGTAACATTTTTACGTGACATGATTGTCATACAGGTCTATACTTGTGTGATCGTATAAAACATTTACCTAAACCTATGATTTCTCACCAACATTATTGTTGACCGTTTTAGCAATGTATTTTCGGTAACTAAGGCATTATCATTATGGCATGGTTAAGGAACCACCTTTTAGTCACAAGGCGTAGACTTATATCATTGTACATTATGGCACTTTCTTTCAAAACATCGTTTGGACTTGTAATATATTTATATTTCCGCAAACTTTGTAAACTTTTGGGACCTATGTTGTAACTCTGACGCTTTTATTAAATATCCAACGATGTGTTTTTAAGCGACACTTTAGGTCGTTCAATATAACTTGTGATTGTGGTGCTATGACGGTCGATCCCGAAATTCTATTCCATTGCAAAGCGGGTAAATTGGGGTGTGTGATAACCCATTATGTATTGTTTTAATCGGATTGATTGGTCGGTCGATCTTTTAACACCCTAAAGTGCAACCAAAGCGGTTCAAAGGAAGCCTCGGCAAGCAGTATTTCATAGAGAACCGGCAAGGAATTCCATTAATCACCGGCCATTTGACATACCATACACATTTCATTAAAAAACAACTACCAAATGTCACTTTCTAGAATACCTTAACAAAAAGCGACACTTTTAATTCCAATTGCAAAAACTACCAAAGCGTAATTTTGGTTTGCTCTCTAGATTAAATTTCGCTCCATGTAACTGACTTATATTAATAAAAAATTACGAGCAAATTTCTTACTCTCCCATTAAATTTTGCGCTCCCATATGCTGAAAAATTGAATTGTAAAATGATCCTCCTGCGCTCAAAGTTGCTCCATTTAACTTTTGGAAGAAGTATAAAATGCATAAGAATGATGTATCCAAGTACACAAAAGTAAACACATTCATAAGTGAGGATTCAAAGTCCAACCTAATAATGAGGGTGTAATTGCATGTAAAATTATTGAGATTGAAGGTGTAAAGTTACAAAAGTAAGAGAGTGACAATTGTCTAGTTGTGAATGTCGAGTAAAAATGTTTTTGAATAACAAGTTTTAAAAGTCATTCAAAGTGAGGCATAAAATTCAATTCAAATAAATGGGAATTGGGAGGCGTAAAATTTATGGGAGAGCAATGTATTTTGCTTTATGTATTCGTGTCACTTTCTATCCATTCAAATAAGCGTGCAAAACTTATGAAATAGCAAAACTTATGTATACGTGTCACTCTCCATGCAATGTGTCTACACTGACTTAAATTTGAGGCGCCAAAACTTATGGGAGAGCAAAAGAATCTGCGCTCCGTGCCCGTGTTGATCTAAAACATGGAGCACAAATTTTACAAGCGACACAACTTTATTTGTGCGTAAAATAGATTTTTGTACCACAAGTTTCAACTTCATTTTAGTAAACATATGCTTCATCTTTCACTCTTTTATTAAACCCAGGCCCCGTTTGGTTCGCGGAATATTTTTGATGAAATTAGAATCTATCTATGAAATTGGAATGTGAAGGAATTGAAATGTTAAAGAATTGGAATGTTAAGGATTTGAAATCTTAAGGAATTGAAATTTGCAAAAACTTATGCGTGTTTGGTTGAAAGAAAATAAAATAATGAAAAACAAACTATAATAAAATATTATTTTTAAAAATTAAAATTGATAAACTAAATAATAATAATAATAATAATAATAATAATAATAATAATAATAATAGTATTAAAATAATAATAATAATAATTAAAAATATTAATAATAAACTTAATGTAATAATAATAATAATAATAATAATAATAATAATATTTATTATTATTATTATTATTAAAATAATAATAATAATACTATTAATAATAATAATAATAATAATAATAATAATAATTTTTAAAATAATAATAAAATAATAAATATAATTAATAATAATAATTAATAATATTAATAATAATATTTAAATAATAATAATAATTAATAATAATATTTAAATAATAATAATAATAATTAATAATATTAATAATAAAATTAAAATAATAATAATTAATAATATTGATAATAAAATTAATGTAATAAATAATAATAATAATAATAATAATAATAATAATAATAATAATAATAATAATTGATTATTATGATAAGCATCTTGAATTAGTGGAATTATAAGCATTCATAATCTTTCTATGGAATGTTGAATTACGTAAATGATTTTGAAGGATTTCATTCAATTTCGTTTCTTAAACGAAACGCGTTAAGAAGTTGAATTGATTCAGATTATTTGAATCTGTCAATAAAACGTATTATGGAATGAAATCGCATTTCAATTCTATCAGAATCCTGCAGATTCCGCGAATCAAACGGGGCCTCGTTAAACCATCAACACTATAAAAAAAAAACTCTGGATCATTCCTCATTTCACTTCCTATACTACTTGAACAACAAGTCACCACAAAAACTTAACCAAACCCAATCCATCATAAAAAAGTAATACTGTAACTCACTTTCATCATCTCCTCTAACAAACCATGACGTCACTCTTACGTCACCACCGTTCACCTTCATCAATCAAATTCAAATCCCTCTACTCACACCTCATTTCTTCACCGTCAAAACCTCTTCCGTTACATTCCCTTAAAAACTTAACGGCAAATACAACCTCCGTTAACTCGCCGTTTAAACCTCTTCCGTTACATTCCGTTAAAAACTTAACGGCGTCCGTTAAATCACCGTTAAAATCAGTTCCGTTACATTCCGTTAAAAACTTAACGGCGTCCGTTAACTCACCGTTAAAACCTGCTCCGTTACTTTCAGGTGATTTGACGGCGGAGATAACGTCCGTTAACTTCTCATCATCACCGTTACATTCTGGTGATTTAACGGCGAAGATGACGTCCGTTAAGTCGCCGTTAAAACGTGTTTCGTTACCGTCAAAAGTTGATTCTGGAGGTTTAGCAGCGGAGGATATGGTGTTAGATGATGATGAGGATGATGAATATGCTCCGGTGAGAGATGCTGTGAAGACTAGTACGATTCCGACGCTCCTGCAGCCGCGCGTGGTGGTTTACGACGGTGTTTGTCATCTCTGTCACCGAGGTTTCGTATCGGTTTATTTTCGCTATTCGTTTATATAATTTGTTATTTGTTTTTTGTGATTGTTACTTTTAGGTGATATTGATGAAATGATGATTAGAAGTTAGGGCTAATTGATTGCTATTAGTGATGATAGTGATAGTTTTACGAATAAACCGTTAGGAGGTGTACGGAAATTACGGATTTAGAGAGGTTTTGTTACGTTTTATTTGTGGTTACTGATTACGCTGATTGAAGTTGTTTTTGATAGTTATAGACTTATAGGTGTATTTGATGAAATGATGCTTAATTATAAGGCTAATTGATGATATATTAGTGATAGTTTACTGAGTAGGTAGTTTGTTCGGTAAGTTGCTTGGCGTTTGGCGTATAGAAATTACGCGTTTGGTACGTTTTATTCGTATTGTGCTTCGTCGCGTTTTGTGATTTTACAATTATAATATTGCTGATCGAAGTCGTATTTAATGAAATGATGCTTAGATTTAGGGATAATTGATGATTAGTGATTATAGCGATAGTTATACTGATAGTTTACTGAGTAGGTAGTTTGTTCGTTAAGTTGCTAGGAATTTGTTCGGATTTTGGTGATTTGTGTACAGAAACTGCACGTTTGTTACGTTTTATTCTTATTTTGTTTACTCGCGTTTTCTGATTGTTTAATTATAATATTGCTTATTAGTTTTTATATAATTTGTTAATTAATGTTTTGTGATTGCTTAATATGTAATGTTGATGATTAGTTATAAGAGTAATAGATATACTGATTAGGAGTATGTTCGGCTTCGTGTACAGAAATTACACTTTTGTTACGTGTTATCTCTTAGTATTTGTTTTTGTTTTAAAAGAAATTAGTTATTATAGTGATAATTATGCTGAGTAGCTAGTTTATAGTTTACGCACCGTCGCTTATTGAAGTTGTTTTGATAGTTATAGGTGTATTTGATGAAATGCTGCTTAGAAGTTAGGCCTGATTGATGTAGTGATTAGTTTACTGAGTACTGAGTAGGAAGTTTGTTCGGATTTCGTCATTTTGTGTACAGAAATTACGCTTTTGTCATGTTTTATTGTTTTTTGTAATTTTGCCGATTGAAGTAGTATTGAATTATTGATAGTTATAGGTGTATATCTGATTAGATATATGGCTAATTGATTATTAGTGATGATAGTGAGGTGTCGGAAATGATGGATTTAGAGCTTTTATTACGTTTTATTTGTTATTTGTCTGTGTTTAGTTTGTGATTATGCTGATTGAAGTTGTTTTTGATAGTTATAGGTGTATTTGATGAAATGATGCTTAAATATAGGGTTAGTTGATGATCAGTGATTATAGAGTGATAGTTATACTGATTAGGTAGTTTGTTCGCTAAGTTGTGTCTTTAAGAACTAGGTACGAGTTTGTTTGGATTTCGGTGTTTTGTTACGTTTTATTCATTTTAGCTGGTTGAAGTTGTTTGATAATGATTGGTGTATGTGTATTTGATGAAATGACGTTTAAATATAGGGCTAATTGATGCTTAGTGACGATTGACTGATAGTGATAGTTTTACTGAGTATAGCTAGCTTGTTTGGTTTTCGTCTTTAGGTGTATGGAAATTACGGATTTCTGTCAACGAGGTTTTGTTGATTGAAGTTGTTTGATATTTGTATGTGTTTTTAATGAAATGATGCTTAAATACAGGGCTAGTTGATGATTAAGAGTGATAGTTATACTGAGTAGGTAGTTTGTTTCGTTGAGTTGTGGTTTTAAGGAACTGGTTAGGAGTTTGTTTGCATTTTATCATTTTGCGTACAGGGACTGCAGTTTTGTTATGTTCTATTCATAAATCACGTTTTGTTTTTGTTTAATATGTAATGTTGCTGATTGAAGTTGTTTGATAGCTTTAGGTTTATTTGATGAAATGATGTTTAAAGTTAGGGCTAGTTGATTAAAGTTAGGGCTAGCTATAGTTTACCGCGTATCCTTGAGTTGTGCTTTCTCAAAACTGGCTTCTAGTTTGTTCAGATTTTGTCAATTTGTGTATGGAGATTACGGTTTAGTTTATTGAAGCTGTTTGAGATTGTTGTAGTTAGGAAGGTTTGTTATAAGCTTGGTTCTTGGTAGTTTGATAAAATGGTGCTTAAATTTAGGGCCAATTGATGATTAATGATAGGAGTGATAGTACTCTGAGCAAGGCTAGCTTTGCTGTTGAGTCATTTTTGCATTTAATCATGCAATCATGCTTAGACATAGGGCTAGTGAGCGATTAGTGATTGCCCTGACAGTTAACTGAGCATGGCTATGCTTGTTTCTCTGATTATGTGTTCAAAGACTGCAATAGGATTTCCTTCTGATCTTCGCCAGTTTACATCCAAATATTGAGGCTGACGGCTAACATGATACATTTAGCCTACAAATTAACTAAATTGTGTGTGAACAGTTTCCCATAGTTAATTACTAATGAAGTTTAAAAGTTATTCATACTTACAATTGTTATCGGACAAGATTACAAACTGATAGTTAAATTCTTTCAGTATTGAACTGACAACCTTCAGAAGAAACTTCTGTATGACTTCTGTATTGTTTATGCAGGGGTGAAGCTAGTGATTAAAGCTGACAAAGATAGGAAAATAAAGTTCTGTTGCTTGCAATCTGAGGCTGCTGAACCATACATGAGAATATGTGGTGTTGATCGCGAGGATGTTCTTCGTCGTTTTCTATTCATTGAAGGACCAGATGCATATCACCAAGGGTCTACTGGTTAGAACCCTTTTTTACTGATAGTGTTGCTCTCTATTTATGATCAGTCGCTTCCACCATTGCAGTGGCTAAATGATGCAGCCACTGTAAAACATATGAACACGAGTTTAGTGATAGGCCTTTTTGATCATTATACCTGACTTTAGCTTAAGAAATCATTGACGGTGAAAAAACATTATAAGTATGCAATGACTACTTGAGCGTTTTGTGCAATTTTACTAAGACAATGCAGATGAAATACTAAACCATTGATTTTTCAGCCCTGATGCATAGCTTTTTATTGCAAAACTGAAACATTTTAGCTTGGTCGACTGCATTTTTGGACAAAAAAATGCAAAGCATGATTTGTATCCAAGGTGGTACCAAAAACACCTGGTTGCTACTACAGTGGCTTTTAGGCTTGTTCACAAGAATGATGCCTAGCTTGCAACAAATTAACTAGCACATGATTCAGAACTTAGATCTCTCCTCGAAAATGCATCTCTTCAGAAAATAATGTTTAGTGTAACCTTTCGCGACCTCCCAGTTTTGTTAACTAGAACTTTTTTGGTATCTTCACGCAACTGATGGTTGTTTGCAACAAATTACGACCGCATGATTTAAAACTTAGATTTTCCCTTTTTTTTTTTTTTTTTTTTTTTTTTGGCATTTCTTGAAGGATGTTGTGCAATTAAGCCTTTTCCGACCTCCCTCCTCCCAGTTTTGTTCTTTGGCTCTAATATTTGAATTATTGTCTGTTTGCAGCTGCACTGAAAGTTCTTTCCTACTTGCCATTGCCATACTCCGCGTTAAGCACTCTCATGGTCGTACCAACTCCTATAAGAGATGCTGCATATGACTACATTGCCAAACACCGCTATGACTGGTTTGGTAAGGACACAAATTGCTTAGTTTTGAAAGAGAAGGAATTGCTTGAACGGTTCATAGATAGAGACGAAATGATTCACAAGAAATGGTCAGATGACTAATGCTCCATATTACAAGTTGTCTTTTTTCGGCTGTAAGTTCTCTCATCATCCCTGTTTTTAGTATAACTCGCAAGAATATTAGAGTTGAGATGTAAATAGGTAGCAAGCTTATGAACGGAATTAGAGCTGGTCTTTACTGGAGGAAAAGAGTATTTTTTTTTACTTCTATGAACTGTTTGTGTTTACCCAACCTTATTAGCTGTCTAGCCTCAAGTATCAAAACTCTTTGCGTTACATGAAAATTTTAGCCATTTTATTAGGATGCAATGTCATAGCTAAACAACAATCTGGGGGTGGCAAAATGGACGGTACTAACATGTTGGGTAAAAAAATGAGAGGGTTGAATAACTGATTTCTGACCCATAAACAGTTTTGTCCAATTTTGTTTTTATAAATGGCGACATGTGATGGACAAAATTATTGTTCGAGTATTTTCAGCGAGGCGTATATGCTTAGTTTGGGACGTATACCCAGGCGGGCCGCATGGTGAGTAGTGGAAATGCCCCGGCGAAGCTCTCGCGAGACCACGTATATATAGGAAAAATATCAAATTCGGAGAAAAAAATGGGCGCCCTTTGCAAAACTATCCGAGTGCCCTCTGCGCTTTTGAGGACAAACAATGAAGAGTCAAAATGGGGTGAAATATTTTCCACAGTTTTATAGATCGGAAAAATGGAGCCATAGGGAGTGGGAAAGTGGGGGTACCCAAGAGTTTATAAATAATTATTTTTAAATTAGTTATAATATAATACATTTTAATATTACTAGTAACATTTAACTATCTATGTCTAAACATCATCATATTGCTCTAAGTATACGAATGGAACTTGCGATGCTTACAACGTATAGAGGCATATAGCTAAGAAAACAGTGTCTATCATGAATGAATGGCGTGTATCTTAGGGTGTGTGGCAGGTTACTGCGATTTAGGTAACGAAGTCTGAAAAGATTTAAAAATGCGTTTTATTGTATGTGCAACCCCAAATCTTTTCTTCTTTCGTTTACTACAGTAACTTTAATTAGCGTAACATTTAACTTTTGCAGTTCACTTGTTAAAAATCACTGGTCCGTCCAAGTGGTGTCTATTGGCATCTTTATAATATTTACACTAACAACTGTGCTTCCGTCGTTGACATGAATTTGAACAATTTACAAACTTAGTGAGTTACAAAAGGTTAATTACTTAATTAAGTCCATGTAACAGCAAGATACTTTTTAAAATGTAAAAATATCATACGTAAACTTTAAAAATATTAATATCGTATACATGTTTTCAAAATTAGCCTCGATATCAAACTTTAGTTGACGTAGTATGACTAGTCGCGGTTAAATTATTTACATGATATTGTTAATGATTTTATAGATAATGTGAAGATTACTCTTAATGTTTATTACAAAACTTGAAATATTTCTATAGCTTATTTTCTTAATATAAATACTTTTCCTCATCGAAAACTTCTATTTTATAGTTGTAATCTAGTCTATTATATTTTGTTGTTGAACTTTTATGTACTCAACTTTGCCCCAAAAAGAAAAAAAAAAATTGCCCTCTATGTTCAGTTTTCTGGCTCCGTATACCCACGGCATGCACAGTTTTGAAGGAGCCATGAGATGAAACATGGTTGTGGTAGCTACAAATACTAATATTTTTCGTGTAACTGTGTGTGAATAAGCATTAAAATGTACACTTCCACATTTTACCGTTTCATCTACAATGTTGCATACAAGTATACCTATATGCCAGTATGCAAGATGAAATATAGCATATCTTAATACATGTAACCTTATTTTCGTTAATCCCATGATTAATCTGCACAACTTGATATGAAAGCGAAGGTTCAATCAACGTAAACATGTTTATTCAGGCATACTCGGTTCATATAAAAATCATTGGTATAATGAAATTCACGACTTGCTATGAGATGAAGGTTCACGACTTGCTAATGAAATTCATATTAACATGTTCAAAGCAGAAAGAAACAAAAAAATAAGCTTCAATTAACACAACAAATAAATTTACAGATACAATCAGTATCCCGGGCCCTACGAACTATATTACTTGTTCAAGAGCACCAGTGCTGCAAATAATCTCTGTCCATGAATCACTTATAAAATCCTATTTGAAACGCAACAAGATGTACAGACAACACAATGCAATGCAACAAATTTGCTACTTTGGGTCTCTATTTGGCATTTTGTGGACTCTGCCTTTGTTTTACACAGTTTCATCGCATATGAAACTGAAATGTTGAGATGTTACCAAATCCCACAAGATTTAGCAAGGCTTCCTCTTGTCAACCTTTACATGAATATGGAACCATTTCTTCTTCTTTACTCGATCCTTTGATGATGGCTTTTGGTGGCCATCTTCTTTACGTCTCCTTTGGCGCTTCTGCTTCTACTTTTACGACCACTACCATTACTACTACTACTACGCTTCACTGGCGGAGCTGTCGTATAGGAGGCATGTATCTCATTTCTTTGTTTAAGAAGGTCATCAATCTACAAATGTCAAAACCTCAATGTTACCAAAACCAAACTACCAACTGTGAAATTATGTTACCGGTTATCAATTTTTGGTTAATTACTCTATAAAACTGAGTTTCATCTACAAAACTAGTCAAATAAGTACAGAAGTGGTGGTTAACCATAGGCTATTTTCCCAAGTTTAATAATCAGAGGATGTATCTGTCAAGTAAGGCAAGGATGGTGACATGTAAATTATATAACCCAAATTGACCCATTGACATGACAAAGGTGCTATTTAAAATAATAATAACTGGTTGGAATTTTTTGAGTTACCTCTTGCATTTCTTGAGCATATCTACTAGTCATCTCTGTGAATTGTGCAAGAACCTGTTATATACAAACATTTTATAAAAGTTAAAACAGGACATCCTAGTTTCGACAGATCATGCTGACAAGAGTTTAACCAACCTGTTTGTATTCAGTTTCGAACTTAGAGAGTTCCAGTCGTTTCGACAAAATCTGAGCTTCAACTGTTCTGAGACTCTCCTTCTCTTCTTCAAAAGAAGCCGTGCATACAACTTCTATTGTGTAGCTTACACTTTTGAAGAAATTGTCACCTACAAAATATTGGCAGGTTAGGCCCATAAGAGTTTTCTCTTCGTCATTATTATGAGAAACTTTTCATTAAACTATGTGATTGGTGAAATGTTGTATTTAAACTGGGACATGCATAAACAGACTAATAGTCATAAGTCTAACCATAAACAGCGAATGTATGCATGCCGGCTTTTATCTCGTGTATCTCACATGGCTGAAATCCATCAAGTTTTTTGAAAAAAGCAGCATCGGGATCCTTTGCAGATGTCATCTGTAACCAACAGACAAGAAATTAAAGAGAATGAGATTATAGAAAATGAAGCACAACTTGAGTTGTCACAATTATATAAATCCTATTCAAAATGTACTTACTGAGTTAGATGGTTTATCCAATCGATAAACTGGGAAACCAAGAAAATACATTCCAGCAGATGTCACCTTCCCTGTTTTTGCACTATCTTCCTGCAACGGGAGTTGACGAAATAAGTATAGTTTTATTATAAAATTTTTAGAACTTATATGAAGATAATTCTAGCAGTAATAGAAATATAGAATAAGTACTCGAAGACCTCTCCGACACTAACTTTTCCTCTTGAAGACAAAAGATTTTAAGAAGAAGATCCACTTTAATTTTTTTTAAATGCTGATTTTATAAAAAACATAAGTAAAAACTATACCTGCAGTGCAAGATTCAATCCACCATTTTCTTCCTGATCAAAATATAAAAGCTGCAAAAAGTTCAAGCCTTTGGTTAATACAGGACCAAATAAAGTCATCCGTGTATTATTCAGGTTAAAAGAGAACAGAAAGTGGCGCGTGATGTGTGCTGATTCCAATAAGTCATTATTTGTGTCTGCAATATTTGGACTATCCTTATATCACAAGTCAATAGAGCCAAACAAATGAAGTACGAGCATATGGTGCAATGAATGAGTTACTTTAATCATGAATGATCGCACTGGAATTGGTGAATGACCTTCTGAAGAAGCATTTGGGTGCATGCAAGTGTACTTATATATCTATATAAATGTCAATGAAACTTTATTCAAGTGTGTCAAGATTCAAAACGTAGATCAGTTACAAGTTACAAACCTTGAACTTGCTCTTATCTGATGATTGCACACGGCAAACTAGTCCAGCCTGTGCTTCCTTTTCTGTTATTGTAACCGAATAAAAATGAGCACATTGCTTCTCAACCTGTACAAAAACGCAACTATTTCATAAGAACGAATTAAATCTATAGAAACTGCAAAAGCATGAAGCAGTAGCCTACCTTTTTAACGATGGGTTGCCCTAAAGCAATTGGCTGAATAGTAACTGTTCCATTTAATGCCTCCTCCAACACAGTGGCAGATACGGTTGTTTTTATCGGCACTCCAAGTTTGCTGCAACAATATGCATTGTATAGAAACATCAGCTTCAGTGATAACGAAGAAACAAATTCACTTATAAGAGTTCTGATGTCGAGAAAGACCTAAAAATTGCGGCAAACATGGTATTCATGGCGCCTAAACTTGAAAGATCTAGCTCCAAATCTTGGTTTTCGCTTGCCACACCCTGCGCCCATGACAATTGTGTTAGCATAAACTAAGTATCCGTATCCACATAATTTTAGATATCTTCCATGACATATAAATGGTTGACGAGAATCTGACCTCAAAACCAGCAGTGTCGTATTGTTGACGTTTATCTGGATCCGACAATATGTTGTAGGAAAAGGTTATCTCGTTAAACATATCAGTTGCTTTAGGGTCATTCGCATTCTTGTCAGGATGGTACCTTGGATACATTATCAAAAAAGAAATAATCGTAAATCAGCCTTTCAAACGTATCTGTACTTTTAAAATTAGCATCCCCCTATCTCAAAAGACGAGCATAAAAATTCCAGATTGATAAACACGTCATAAACCACATTTAAGAATCTTATAACTGCAGCTATTGAAACATCAACCTCAAACTACTAATTGCATAGTAAAGTTATTATAGCATTTATTTGTCGCTTCCTTAATTTTCTCATTTGTCTATAGCTAAAATCATTATACAATAGCAACACTTTATCCTTCGTGGTAGAGTGTAACTTAAGCAAACACAACCAATTCATCTAACACATCTAAACGCAACATAATTAACTAAACTAATTACAACCAAAAACTAATTCTAATCACTAACACTAAGGGGGTGTTTGTTTAAGCTTATTTTTGAACTTATGAGCTTACGTATTTTCGGCTTATGTTTCATAAACTTCTTTTTTTCCGGGTTTATTTTGAAACTTATGTGTTCACATAACCTTATTATGACATAATAAACTTATATAAGCTTCATAAGTTTCGAAATAAGCCGGAAAAAAAAAGCTTATGAAACATAAGCCAAAAATACATAACCATAAGCCCAAAATAAACTTAAACAAACACACCCTAACCATAAGCTCGGGCTAGAAGCTGGAGCTTATATTTGGCGAATTAGTTAGAGCTAAAGCTTATTAATGTAAAATAAAATAAAAATACATCAAATTAAAATTCAAATATAGTTCAAGCTTTTGCGTGTTAAATCATTATATTTCAAAGGGTATTTAAATAATTTGACTAGCTATAAGCCCCCATAAGCCCCTTTCAATGGGCTTAGGCTTATGGCTTATAAAAACTTCCATAAGCCAGTGTGACAACCAAAGCTTATTTTATAAGCTAGCTTATTCTATAAGCTCAAGCCCTAAAAGCCTTGCCCCAAACACCCCCCACATAAACTTAAATCTCAAAAACAAATACCTAACAAACCCATAAAAAAAAAAGTATAAAAATAAGCAAAATAACATACTTTAGAGCTAGTTTACGATAAGCACTTTTAATTTCCTGATCTGTTGAGCTTTTGAAAACACCCAAAACTTCGTACGGATCTCTCAACTTCTGTATTTCCCCTTCATTTTTTTCCTTTTTTGAAGGCATTTTTTGTGTGTGTAATTTGGAGGTGAAATTAGTGTGTGTGTGTGTGTGACGGAGAAGTAAAAGAACAGAACCCTTTTTATGTGTGTGTGTGTGTTTGATTTAGTACTTTGGAACAAAGAGTGTTGAGTTGTGTTTGTGTTTTGTTGTTGTTGATAAAAGTTTTGTCCTTGTTTGAAAATGTTTCATGTAGGACCTTTGGTTTTTGATTGTTATAAACTAGTCCTTGTGTGTTTTATTTTGGTACTTAAATGTAGGGGTCAAAACTAGGGGTAGAAACGAGCCGAGCGAGAACTTGTCAGAGATCGACCTCGCCTCGTTTAAGTTTTATAAAAGCTCGAGTTTGGCTCGTTTCAGATTTATTTTTTAAGCTTGAGCTCGGCTCGTTTATACGATTAGCCAATAAAAAATTAATGTTTGGCTCGACTTCGGCTCGCAATATATCTATGTTGAGCTTGTTATTGAGCTCGTCTATGATAAAAATGTATAACGGTTTATATATGTTTAAGATTAAAAATATCCTAGTGTCGTTTAAGCTCGCGAACTCAACCGAGCTTTGTATGTAGGGCTCGAGCTCGATTAATAAATAAGTTGCAACTTAGGCTCGGCTCGTTTGAGATTTTTACTAATTCGATCTCGAGATTTTCACGAGCGGCACGGCTCACTTCCACCCATAGTCAAACCCCGGACCGGACTAAAAACCGAGTTAGCCAAAAACCAAGGTTGTCAAATCGCTGGCTAGTGAGGCGGTTGGGTAGAGGCTGCATGATTAATCGGTTAGGCGAGGATTAATCGGATTGGAATTTTATGCAAAAATGTAATTTTAGATATTATATTATTTTATATGTATGGGATAAGCGTATTGCGTAAAGTTGAAATATTTGAATGTTGAATATAGGCATGTCATAATTCTTGAAAGTTGAGTCGAATATAAATATTCTCGGTTTGTTGGCCGTTTTAAGCGGCCTTTGACCGATTTTGTCCGATTAATCAATTTGTTGACCTTTGACTGAAATGTGTTTGGTTCGATCTGGTCCAATAAGGCATATTGACAGGTTATACGTAAGACTGAACCGGATCGGTCTGGACCGAGGATGGAATATGAGAAAAATGATGGACCGAGGATCGAATCAAAATATGTTTGGTTTGTTTAAGTTCGCAATCTATAATGCTCGGCCCTAGCCAAAAGTAGCAGTAGCAACAAACAAGTTGTAGCTAACAATAATTTTTTAGATTTGTTTTGTAATATATATGTATTTGTGATTATCAAGTGTAGATTGTGTAAAGGTTAAACGCTAATATCTCTTCAAGCAGCGTTTTAAAAAGGAAACAAAACGCTATGTTCAAACTTTTTAAGTGTGAATTCTATTTGAAACACACTAATAAAAGATGTGTTTAGCTTTTACGTCATTCTAAATTTTATAATTACACTTGCAACTACGATATAAGTGTAGTCTTCCGTTAAGTCTTCTTAAAAGTCTCCAGTGATATTGGTCATATTGTCTTGGTCAAGCTGATAAGCAATGTGTGAATGATAAACCGCAAGTTGCATATAGTGTTATAAGTCTTCTTTATTCCTAAGTCTTCTTAAAAGTCTTTGGTGATCATATAAAATTTTGTCTTGCCCAATTATATAAACTTCAAAAATTGGTTGTGATATAAACTAAAGGTGTTAGGGTGTGTTTGGCAAAAGTAGCAGCGACCAGTAGTTATATTTTTCTATAAAAACATTTGGTAACGTAGTTGTAGTTGTAGTTGTAATTATAATGTGTAAAAGCAAAACTACAAGCATTTCAATCTTTCTAAATCTTATTTAATGGGTGTTGGAAAGAAGCATTCCGAAAAAAATAAATTAAACTATTTATTGCTTGCCAAACGAATATTAAAAATCATAACGCTCACCATATTAAATACTCTTAAAATTAGTGAGTTGAGCTTTAACGAGAAGCAAAGAAAATGTGTTGATAAAATGTATGAAGTTGTTATGTGGTTCGTGACTTGTTTAATAAATAAATGTGTTGTGTAATCTATAAGTGGAAGACAACTATCCTTGTAGATATAGATTATTGATCAAATGAAATAAAAGTAAAATAAGAAGAATGAGAAATAACATTGCATAGCATTTCGGATCAATCTGATAAAGATCATCTTCATAAATTCTCCTTTTTATTTAAAATGTGTATTCTGAATATTTATCATTCTTATCGTATTTTCTCTTACCATTGGATCCTTTTCACTGTAGATATATTGTAATAGTTGCATTTCTTGTAAATTTGCAATTGTTAGTTTATGTTATAATTTTATGACGAAAGAAGTAAACGCTTACGAGATGTAAATGTGACAACTTGGTTGTGGTTTAAGTTTTGGTAAAACGTATAAAGTTTAATGTTATTTGTATGTGACTCGGTTTAAAATGTGAGTGTTTTTTACCTCTCCAACGTCTGTTTTTTTACACGTTATGCAAAAAACTAACACTTGTTAAGTAATCTCGTTATCTCTAACACGTGAGATGCATAGGAGGGTACTTTGGTCATTTTGTTTTTCTTGTCTTTTTAATTTTTTTTTTCTTTCCTTTTTTTACTTTCTAAAAGTCTACTAATCATTTTGTGATAAAAAGTTTCATGGTTGGCTGGAAACTAGAAAACCACAATCACTCGATGATGAAAAAGTGTGTCTTTAGGTCGGGGCGAAGAAGCGTATAGAAGTTTTACATGTGGTGTATTAGTTCAAGTAGTTTGCAATTGATTGTAAGTTAAAGGATAGCTAACTAGAGTATGGATTTAGTGATAAAAATTATTTAAATGAGAAGAGTGAGAAAGGCTGTGTGCGTATTTTAAATAAGAAAAAATAAATAATAGGAAGATCGTATATTTTATGGATCGTCAATATTTCATGGTTGTAGTTTTCTTGTATACCATCTTAATTATATTTACCGTTTGAGCACTCACTCAGCCAATTAACGTAACTATGACTTGCATGTACTAATTCGACTTGCTAAAATTGTGAAAACATAAGAGGCAGTTATGTGATTAATCACTTGTCAAAAGTTATGGTACTAGGGATGTATTATTATAATTATCTGAATGTCAAAGGGTTGAATTTGCAGAAAGATTAAATAAACAAAATCTAGGAAGAAAACATAATTATTGGTATTATAGAAATTGAAGAGTAGGTCATCATATCGTATCATTATTTTATTGAGTGTCGCATTATCAAAATATGTCTTAAACATGTGAGTTTAATGTAGAACAATTTTTATTTAAAGAACAAATTATGCAATCTCATTTATTCATTTTTTTCATCAAACAAAAAAATACATGTTTCACATTTTTTTAAAACAACGTATCTTGTAAGCAGTGGCCTTATTTATGGAAAATACGTTATCGCGAAGAGAATTAAATTATCTTTCATAAATATCGTTTATAAATCTTTCGTAATTTTTTTTCAAATTTTCCTAGTAAAATCGCATATAATTTGTAAAACCATGTGATTTCACTGAGTTAAATGTGACTTTTAAAGTAATAAATCGCACGTGATTTTCAGAATCAGCATGTGATTCATCTGGGCAAAACTTTTGAAAAAAATTTAGTCGAAGTATATTGAATCATATCTATATAAAGGTAATTTAATTCTCGTCAACAGATATAATTAGTTTAAGCGTAACGATTAACGGTTTGCGAGATATTTTTAATTTTAAGAAAATAGATGAAAGTGGTTTTTATTTGATAAAATAAATGAATGAGCGAGATCGCGTGATTTATTCTTTTAAAAAAACTATTCTGATTGAACTTTTCTAATGCCGTAAAACCCATGTCAACTATACACTCTTAATGTCTTTCTAAGTTACGGAGTATATGAAATATTATTATAATTTCGTATTTTATTTAAAAATGTTAGTCATCCATGTATTTGATTATTTTATATTTGCTAATCTTATCTAAATAGCAATAATTAATGTTTATAATATATAGTATTTTATAAACCATTAACTCTATGTTTAATTGTTTGAAAATTCATAACTAAACTACCTTTTCTATATTTTTGATTTCGGGGAAATATTAACAGCTTTTTCAAACAGTCAATTACCTGCTTTCCATTGTGAAAGAAAGAAGGAATTTGTTAACATTATGTCTTTCTTATACTTCGTCCTGACGAAATTGGGTATGTTGTTATTGTTGTTGTTAAATGTAGGGGTGATTACGGTCCAAAACCCAAACCGGACCGAAAACTAAGTTAGACTAAAACACTAAACCGAGGACTGGTTGAAATGTGTTCGGTCCGATCTGGTCCAATAAGACATATTGACAGGTTATACGTAAGATTGAACCAGGCCGGACCAAGAACATAATATGAGGAAAACGATGGATCGAGAATCAGATTGAAATATGTTTGGTTCGGTCCGGTTCAGGTCGTTTCTTGGTTTTGTCCAGTTCGCAGTGTATAATGCTAAACCTTAGGTAAATGTTTATGTGTGATAAAAGTAGCAGTAGCAACAAACAAGTTGTAGCTATTTATTTTTTTTATTTTTTTTATTTTTTTTGAGTTGTTTGGTAATATATATGTATTTGTGTTAATAAAGTTCAGATTGTGTAAAGGCTAAACAATAATGTTTGTTTAAGAGCGTTTTGAAAAGGAAACAAAATGCTACGTTCACTGCCAAACAAGTTTTTTTAACTGTGAATCCTATTTGAAACACGCTAGTAAAAGATGTGTTTAGCTTTTACGTCATTTTACATTTTATAATTACAACTGCAACCAATGTTGCAAAAATAAATGAATCGGTGATCGGGCGGTCGTGGCCTGCAATGATGTCGGTCGGTCGGGATGTCGGATTGGCGTTTCGCAGATTTTGGTATTTTGAGACCAAACTAAAAATCTTATAGATTAAAGCTGCTATGTTTGAAACCTCGATAAAGGCTCCAATTCGATTATGATTTTCATTGTATGCGTTATAAGTGAAATATACTATCACGAATTAAGTATAATCGCTAAATTATTGTTATTTTTAAAATGGCCAGATTTGCGATTCGGTAGATTTTGACCGATTCGGTCGATTTTATTTGTTTAGTGTCGATTTTTATCACAGGTCGATTTTTCGATGATTTTCAATCGACCAGTCTTTGCTTGATTAACGATTAATCGGTAGGGTTGACCGATTTTGCAACATTGCTTGCAACTACGATATATGTGTAGTCTTCCATGTGACCAATACTACTTCCACAAAGAGTTTGCAAAATTATACTCACAAAATGACTTAACATGTGAAGTGGTCTAATCATTTTACATCATAATCTCTATTTCATTTTTTACTCTCCACAATTGGTTGTCAAATTATTATGTGGATATAATTTTGGAAACTTTTTGTGAATGTATCATTTCTCCTTCCATATCCTAAGTCTTTTTGAAAAGTCTCTTTTAATGTCAGTCAAATTGTCTTGGTCAAGCCAAGAAAGAATGTGTGGATGTGGATGATAGACCATAGGTTGCATAATTAGTACGTTATAAGTCTTCCCTATTCCAAGTCTTCTTAAAAGTCTTTGGGTGATTATACAAACTTTTGTTTTGCCCAATATAAACTTGAAATTTTTTGGTCGTGATATAAAGTAAGAGTGTTAGTGAGTTGAGCTTTAACGAGGAGCAAAGAAAATGTGTTAATAAATATGTACGAAGTTGTTATGTGGTTTGTGAATTATTCAATAAATGTGTCGTGTGATAATGTAATAATTGCAATTCTTATAAAATCACTACAAAAAGATACTTGAATTTTTCACATTTTAAATCTTAAATAATGGCGTTAAAAATATGTAAAATTATTGATTCACACTTTTTCGTATGTGTAGTAATAATGGGTGTAACAATTTTTTACGTAAATAAGTGTGGAGATATTATCCAAATTTACATAGTTAAAAATGTGATTTTTTGAATGTTTACACAAAGTGTGTGAAAATTACGAAAAATGTTTATAATAAAAGTGTGAAACATTCTTCTGCATATAAGTGTAGGCTTTATTATGATGTACAGCGTTTATATATGTGGATTAATTTTAAAATATTTATGACACGTATTAATGTATGAAATTATTATCTATATAAAAAAAATGTCATGACTTGTAATCTAGTAGAAAATAAATGTGAAAAATAAAGGTATTTTTTGTAATGAATGTGCAATTTTTTTAGTTTATGTTATAATTTTGTGACAAAAGAAGCAAACGCTTACAAGATGTAAACGTGAAATTGGCCGTGGTCTAAGTTTTGGTAAAATGTATAAGGTTTTATGTTATTTGTATGTGACTTGTTTAAAATGTGAGTGTTTTTACCTCTCCAACGTTTGTGTTTTACACGTTGTTGGGCCAAAAAACTAACACTTGTTAAATGATCTCGTTATCTCCAACATGAGGGTAACTTAGTCATTTTGTTTTTGTTTTTATTTTTTCAAACTAATTTTTTCTTTTTACTTTTAAAAAAATCTAGTAATCATTTTGTGATAGTACTTTTATGGTTGGCTGGAAAAAGTGTGTCTTTAGGTCGGGGCGAAGAAGTGTATAGAAGTTTTACGTGTGGTGTATTAGTACAAGTAGTTTGCAATTGATTGTAAGTTAAAGGATAACTAATTAAGCTAACTATGACGTGCATGTACTAATTCGACTTGCTAAAATTGTAAAAACATAAGAGGTAGTTATGTGATTAACCACTTGTCAAAAAGTTAGGGTACTACTAGGGATGTATAATTGTAATTTGCTGAATGTCAAAGGGTTGAATTGGTAGAAAGATTAAATAAACAAAATCTAGTAAGAAAACATAATTATTGGTATTATAGAAATTGAAGAGTAGGTCATCATATCGTATCATTATTTAATTGAGTATCCCATTATCAAGATATGCCATAATACCCATGTCAACTAATGTCTTTCTAAGTTACGGAGTATATGAAATCTTATTATAATTTCTAATTTTATTTAAAGGTTTTGTTAATGATGATTCTAAGCTTAATAGTTATGAAAAAATAGCATTTAATGAACTCATTATTTTTATATATATGCATATGTAATGATTATAATTATAAAACATGTTGTCATGCATGAAATGTTTCATGTTAATTAATTGTTTAATTTTTAACTATGATAACCTCTCGTAGAGTTGTTAACAAAACATTTTATTTAAAATTGTTAGTCATCCATGTATTTGATTATTTTATATTTGATAATCTTATCTAAAAAACAATAATTAATGTTTATAATATGTACTACATATAAAGCATAACCTCTATGTTTAATTGTTGACAATTCATAACTAAACTACCTTTTCTATATTTTTGATATAGTTTCCATAATTAACGAATTATTATTAGAGCAACAAAATAACAGAAAGCACAAAACTTCTAAAATTATAGAATCTTAATTTCACATTAACAGCTGAAACCATATTTTATTTAGTAAATCAATTATGCATACTATTTTTGGCAAACTTGTGTGTATGCTATGTGCTTATATCATATCATATTTCGTAATGACGTTTTTATTTTATCATATATATTTGTAAGATAATATTTATTTTGTTGATTCATGTCGTAACTATTTTTCGCATAACATTTTATTACAAATAAATAAAATTGCAGGATACTCGTTGTTGAAATGCACGAGTAACCATTCAGTATATTAAGATCATTTTTGTTGATTCATTAGAGAAATGACACTCTCACATAATTTTTACAAAATAAAATTCACACTCATATGTGTCAAGTGAGTTTTACCAATGGAGTAGTATTAAGTTTTCTCTCTTTTTTCCCACTTCTTATAAATAAGTGACGGGATTGGCTAACAAGTGCCCTGAAAGCATTGATTAAACTACATTTATTAAACACAAACGTTCCTTTTATATTACAAATTGTATATCAACAACAACAACATACCGTCCGCGGGGGCGGGGTATGGGGAGGTAGAATGTAGACAACACCTCACTAAAGGGATAAGCCGGGGTAAGGAGATTCTTCCGAATGAGGCGGCGGTTGGTGCGCGTGTGCGGTGAGAATATTACAAATTGTATATAATACACATTAATTAAATTTATAAATTACCATCATTAAATATATTTTTAATTAAATAAACTCAAACATTATTTTTATAATCACTTCAAACCTTATCATAAGGGCATCTGTTAGATAAACCCTTAAGTGACATATGTATGTTTGATTATTTTTTGTGAAAATTGTACAAGTGTAGTTCTATCCATTATTCGGTTTATGTTTATAATTTTTTGCTAATAATTTGACTTATTTAGGGTGCGTTTGGTATGTTCTTGGTGAATCATGATCGGTATACGTTTAGATGGATAATGATCCTCTTATGTTTATTTGAACGTGAGAGGTAATGTTATCTTGTTGTGATAATCGTTGTCGTTATTACAACGTTTATTTTATTTTAGTTTAAATGTCTGATTTCATTAAGTATAGCATTCCCCCTCATGTTCAAGTGAACATGAGGGCCTCTAATATATGAAAATTTCATACCTTACCATTTTGATTGATTTGTAGTATATATTTATCTATCATTGTCATATTTGATTACAAGAGTTATCAAACAAACACCATTATTTAGAATGAAACTCATCCATGATTCCATAGGCATGTCTTGGGAGTGCGTTTGGTATGTGTATGAATCATGATCGGTGTCGGTTTCGGTATAAGATGGGTCACTCACCTATGATAGATTCGTTCATAAGCTTTTGACTCGTATAGAATATGACAATATCCAGTATTCGTTCACATATAATGTAGCATCATCTTAGAAAATATTAAAAATCATTACCACTATCATTGACACCAAACGCACCCTTAGTAAGTCATGTATAAAAGCGTAGATGCAATAGGATTGGGTTTATGTGGTTACTATGAGAACTTCTTTTATTTTTTTTATTTTTTTCCCCTTCTAAATATAGTCAAGAGGGTAGAATCCAGCGAGTTAAACATGGGTATTAGACAAGACACAAAACCTTGAAATAAAGAATCGATAACGACTGATGGAAAGTGTACGTCCACACCTCCTAGGTCGTTACAGGACCACAATGCGTAAAGTAATAGAGATGATATGTCTAGTACTAAAGAGCCAAAATTTAATGCATTTGATGCTCCAATGTCGTTATAGTAGCCATGGGTCATAATTTATTTAGCCATGTGATCGATCTATAGTTCTAAAAACAAACTCGACCTACTCAAAACACGAATTCAGAGTTTAGCGAGTCAAGTTCATTTCTCATGACTTTGCGAAGTTTGTGGAAAGATGAAAAGTCTAACTAAAATATAGTTAGAACAAAGTCACCAAAGTATGATAATAAACATTCTAAACCTCTACATGTGATTTTCTAAGATTTTTTGTTGCAAACTTGAATGAAAATCTTTATTATGGATTATGAAAGTATAAGAATAGTTAAGGAATTAATCAATACTTTAAACTTAAGCAAACATAAAAAGGAGGTTGATTTAATACCTAATTAAAGGTAGAGATGTCACTTCCTAATATGCTGGTTTTCTTTTTCTTTTGTGTTTACACTAATACTCATCCATCCATTAAAGTCAACTTGAGTATTAGCAACAAAGATAAATACGAATAAAACTTTTGGTGCTCGTATTACTATTGTATCATCTCTAGCTAGTGTGTCTACATCCCAACCTTTTTGGTGGATGCGTATTCGAAATTTATGTGTTTTATTCCAAAACACTAAATCCGTTCTTGAGTGAAAACAATGGCGAAACTAGAACTAAAAATGAGCGGTTGTACAAAGTTTTCTAACTGATAATATAAAGAGAAAATTGAAAAAAAAGTGCGACTTCATTAAAATGACTAATTTTAATAAAAATAGAGTTTTATTTTACATATGAAAAGAATAACTAAAAAACTATAAACTCATTTCTTTTTATCAAATACATTAAAAATTCATGATCTTTTATGCAAATTGACATCACAAAACAATATTAGCGTTGTTTTGTGATACACAAAACCCTCTGGTCTGGTCACAGAATATGAAATTGTGACATGACAATTTTAGATATAAATGTTTAACCAAACATAAGATAAATATAAAATATTTAAGTGTGAGTAAGAATATAAATTGTGTGAAGATTTAGCCAATCTAAAAAAGTAACTTTATGATCATAGATGATTTTTATTGAGTTTTGGATAAAGGCACATGTTTATTTCAGGGGGTTGATTGGGGTTTGCTTATTAGCTTAATGTGTCCTATTATCGAATTTGGTTCCTATTATAGAAGCCAAGTGCTTATGATTATTTGCTTATCTCAGGGTGAAATATTGTATTTTGATACAACATACGATATTTAAGTATTTGGATATAAGAAAAGTGCTTATGATATTTGAGGGCGAAATATTTGCTTTTTGAGACATTATATGAGTGTTTACAACTCTAGATTTTGCTATTTAATTTGATACATTATATGAGTGTTTAGAACTCTAGATTGTGCTTATGATTATCTACTTAAGCGGGGTGTCGGTCATGTAGGCATTTTGTGAGTTGCTTAGAAAATAAGCAAATCAAACCACTATCTCCATCATTGTGTTGTATTACACCTGATATGCTATTCACTTTTAAAGCATATGCAACCCAAACACTCCTTAAACTCTTAGAGTCTATTAATTTGTTTTGAGCAGTACGTTTGAAAGTAGCTTATCAGAAATTGATTATTAGATCATTCCACAACGCAAATATATTTCAAAACACAATCCTAAACTACTTGTGCAATCTAAATTTGAAGTTAAAGTTAAACGATGTTGCTTACACAATAGCAAATATGCCACTTATTTCCATGAGTTTACTTGAGGAATTATGTTCTTACATATTTAAATCTTGTAGATGTTGCATGCAGGGCCGGTCTTGAGTTTTCGGATGCCCTGGGCGAGCCGATAAAATATGCCCCTTCTACGTGTTATAAACGAACAACACGCTATCCTTTATAGGTTAGTCGTTTGTAACAAAACCCGTATATTAACATATAACATAATACAACATGGACAATTAATTGATTAAACCTTGGTTCAAATATATCCTTATCCAACTCCAACGCGTACATGATAGTCTTATGTGCTTTTCGTGTCGGGCTCTTAAAAACATTTTATCCATGCGTCGATAGATTACCGAAATCTATATAACATGATAATCACAACCTTATTTGATATATATAAATGCATTAAAGAATCGTGCCCAAAGCAATTTTTTTACTTTGCCATCTGAAAATCTGAATTTTGTAACTCCGCAACAACGTGCGGTAAGTTAACCCTCGTATTTATACAACCAATATGAGTCGAGACACTACATCAAAACTAGATTTAAAACTTTTAAATAGAATTTAAGTTTTTGACTTTTTTCCATGAACATACATAAAAATAAGTACTTGTGTTTGATAAATAAAATTTAGAAAGATAGACTTAAATAGAATAACATGCGTGCATTTCTTGTTTTGAAAATTTAACTGGCAACAAACGTGTAAGTAAGAAACTAAGAACCACAGAGTTGGAAAATAAAAAGTAAAATGTGTAGAAAAGGAAAGCATATTGGTACTCCCCAAAAGTTTTTTTTTTTTTTTTTTTTTTTTTTTTTTTACTATTTCTTGTCGGTTTAAACCGTTTTCTCTTTCTTCCTTTTAAAACTACCATCACCATTTTTAACTTCAACGTCATACGTCTTCTTTGCGGATTCGGAGATATCAGCGACGATATTATCGAAAAACCTACTCCAAGCGTTAGACAAGGTGGTTCCCACGAAGCTAA
Source organism: Chrysanthemum lavandulifolium (assembly GCA_022545495.1). Taxonomy (NCBI): domain Eukaryota; kingdom Viridiplantae; phylum Streptophyta; class Magnoliopsida; order Asterales; family Asteraceae; genus Chrysanthemum; species Chrysanthemum lavandulifolium. The sequence goes on along the minus strand of CM040241.1, from coordinate 26,349,033 downwards.
GGTAGATCATAAAAGTTAACATATCATCTCGGCAAAACCGAAATTGATGCCCCTTTCGTTTGATGCCACAAACATCGCCCGTAGCCCATAGCCGGGTCGACCACAGTTGCATGTCATTGCAAGAGAAATGGTTTGGCGGTTCTTTGGCTTGCCAAATACCTTATGGAACATAAAACTAGGACTTGATTACGGATGGGTTAATGACTTCTTGTTCGACTTTCTATGCATCAATCAATAAACACGTGGTCGGGTTCACTAATTAATAAGGTTAGTAACGTATACTACTATACATATTATGAATACATGCGGGATATGATGTTTCAAGTATAAACATAAGGTTCATGCATATGGTTTAAAGGAGAAGATGGAAAATACTTGGCATGGATACACAGCATGATAAGTGTCCATGGAAAGCTTCATACAGCCACACATACATCAGCTCCCCCTTTGTTTTGCTTAATCACATATTGGAGCACTATAAATAGGGTATTCATCATCATTCAGAGATCATCTTTCATAACACATTTCATACAATAACAAATGAATACATCTGACTTAAGCATCGGAGCCTGCTCCCGGGGTTCATCCTCGGGGCAGTGCTAACGATAAGCTTTTCTTGTTTTGAGTGATCTCAGGGTAAACACGAAGAAGAGTCTCACTCCACCTTCAACCAGTATATCCGGTAGCATCATTTTGGCGCCATCCGTGGGACCCGAAACTTATACATACATAGATAGGAAACCCGCTGAACCACAACTTCAATGGCCGGGGATGACCCAGTTACCGCTGTTCATGTACTCGGAGACGGACCTAATGGTTCCGAACCTGTTGTAAATCTTGCGGGATCTGATGATCCTCTCGCGCCAATTCACAACCAATCCCAGCTCGAGCCCGATCTTGGTGATCCTGTGATGCAATTCGTGGTCCAAAACTTCAATCAAATAAATGCTATGTATTCGCCTTCTCACAAAAGGAAAAGAAACCACTTCAACAAATATTAGGCGGCCCCGATGGCGTGTTAAGTTTATGATATATAAATACAATAAAACATAAAGACATCAAGAGTACCGTGGAAGACTTAAGATCATAACAAATAAATTAATTAGCGAAAGTATGCGTAACGTACCTCTTGCGAATGTCAAATCCTTGAGCAAAGCAAAACAACCCTCGAGCAAAACAAAACAAAGAAGTACTTATTGGTGTAAGAATAATGTCTTACAACCACGTTCTTGTACACACGAATTAACCAAGCGAATCAGCGATTGCTAGATCTAACACAAGTCCTCGTTTAAGAAAAACGAAACCAAACTCCCTTACTATTGGGGTGTTCGGCGAATATTAGACTAGAGAGAGAGAGGAGAGATCTAGGGTTAATTCGATGCACAAGTGTATGAAACCACAGAACCTAACCCTCCTTATATACTAGTAGGTAAACTTAGGGAACAAGTTAGGGAATTAGGCCTTGGAGGGCCCTATGGCCGACCACTATAAAGCCCAAAGCCAAACTCATAACTTTTCCAAGTTTTCCATTTCTAGTCCTTCTTTTCATTTTAACGGTCGTTAGTCATTTTCCGTTAAATACTTAACGATCGTTAACGGACTTAATGTGTAATAATTAATCGTAAACATAAACATTAATTATTAACTTTAATTCTCATTAAGCTAATGTGTGCGATCCGTGGTCACGAGTTCGAATCGGACATTCACGTGTTTGTAAATATATACATTTCAACGACTCCCACTGGATATGTTTACAAAATGTGAAATGACATTAGTTAGCGTCTAGCAACACGCCAATGCCCCGGTACAACTCGTGTATGGTTTCGGAGAAAAACCAAGTTTGATGATTCATCATCATATTCATCCTTTTGTTTCTAATACCATGTTAATAAGAATATGAATCTCACTCATTTCTTAATTAACTATTACATTTCTCGCTTTATATGATTGAGTAAGATTACCAATTCTTACGAGCGAGAAGACCTTGGGTATAGCCATACAAACATCTTAACAATCCTACGAGGGGCCGAGTAGTATTATACTTCAAAATAAATTTGAAGGAAACAAATCCATTTGACTCAAGCGAGATTCATAATTTTACATAACAACGAAAACAACCCTTATAACTACCGATTCGTGTAGCGTTAGATTGCTTCACAAAATGCACTACATCCATGACATATCTCTTGTATCTCAAGTCGGAGGATAAATATCCATGATATACTTAATGACAAAGATCCATAAAGTATCATCGTGCGGGTGGGATAAGTCTATACTCGATTCATTGAATATCATCGAAATTAGTCATGCTACGCATCAATATACTTTCAAGTATATTCTAACTAATACTCATTTGTCTTAATTCAATATCATTCCCATGTTATTGATTGACAACGGACTATTTAGAATAACTTAAGTTATTCATGGATTTAAACATGCAAATATAGGACACAATATTATAAATGAAATTAAGCGTATACCATACTTTAATTCATTATAAATAATAATTGTTTAACATCCTTTATCCAAATACTAAATAGATCAATGCATGAGAATACTAGTTAATGAATTTTGCCACAAGTCATGAAAATCATACTTGTTGACAAGGCATAATTTCAATTAACTTTGATCTATAGAATTTTGAGAATACTTATTTCAAGAATTCAATAAGTGAATTTCTTGTATATGTTTACACATATCTTGATATTGTCATATCATTCCATAAGGTGCGTGATAACCTGAACCACCCTTTTATGACAATCATCTTTCAAAACTTTAATGTTTTAAAGTATTCTTTATTCTTTAATGTATAATGCAACTATGCTCTTAGTTGAGCATAACTAGTCAACATGGTCATTATCAAGGATACCATGACTAGAATTGAGTGTCATCTCAATTATACCGGCATCATTGTGTACAACAATATACTCTTTAAACATCCGTAAACTTTGAGCAGTTATAGTGTAATGTTGGTGCCTACCAAACTCAAGTTTGTTGGCAATGACAATTATGAAATAATTGCCATATTTTAATCCATAGAATCTAGGAGCATATCCGGTTGTGGAATGTGATTCTAAATCCAAACATATTCCTTTTAAAATATTTATTACACTAACAACTTTCAATGTTGTCAAAACATCTTGTAACCAAGCATGACACAACAATCTTATACACAACATGATGTACATGATGAATCTTCAAGTTAAACTTTAAGATCTCATTCATATTATATCTTGTTAAAGATATGTATTTATCATGTTTTACTAGACTCATTTATTTTACCGCATATGTTTATAAACATATATTCCAAGGTTGTATGTCTTATTTCCAAATCTTACAAACAAAGTTTCATTCCCAACTAAAACTTAATTTAGGTGGAATGTAGTTGCCCATACAACATATAAGATTTAAGAAAATAAAAATAATACTCCCACTAGCTTTCAGGAATACTTATGAGCTATCTTATTTTTATTTATTAAATCAAACATTGATTTAATATTAAACATAAGAATCATCTCATAGATGCATGCATATATCCATTCATGGATTCTTGCAGTTTGTACATATTCAAAGATTATTTGAATTCATAAAACTACTTTGTATTACTTATCGTCCTCGCAAAAGTAATTCCACAACAAAGAGTTATGACATTCATTGTTAAAATTTCATATCAATGAAACTAAGTATGACAATTATAATATTTATACTTCTATTTAATGTATCTAGAAAAGAATATTCAATCATAGTTAATTGCTTAAATATGATTAACATTATTATCACTAGACATGCATTAAATATGTGTACAATATTGTCCATATAATTTCTACATAAAGATTTAAACCACTAGGGTTTCCATCCTTTGAAGAAAATCATCTTCATTTAGATAAACCAAGTATCTAAAATTGATTATATTTATGGACAACATCTCAACATTCATAGTATGATTGATTTACCACAATTCAACATTTGGTAAATTCATCATCATGATTAACAGGCTTACCATGATCCTGTAACTCGTAATCCTCAGCATATTAAATATCTGAGATATCCTTACGGATCTATGAGTGACAATTCCATCATTTTAGAAGATTATGTATTTTGTAATTCAATCTTTCAAGATCTAAACAAAACTCCCACTTGCTTTTAACAATTTAAAGATTACCTTTAAATAGTTTATCAAGTGGAGCAACAATACATTGTTCTCTTTTGGGATATTACAAAAACATTGTGAGTTCTAACATTAGTTTGTTACAACTCACTCTATAAGTAGTTTAACAAATTCGAACTTCATTTATAAGACTTAATGTGATTCATCACATTCCATAAACAAATGGTGTCTTATCAATCTTCTAGGTTGGAGTCTTATTGGTATATTCAATCTATACTCAATCTACCAACCTTGATAACTTTTGGAAGAAACTATAGTTATCTTGAATCAAACATGCCAATAGATTTTGATTCTTCTAGCGAACATACCATAAAACTATGGTATTTCATTAGAATTAATATTGTAATATAATCTAACAATATTTAAGATAACCATCTACTCTTTGGCTTACCTATTTACCAACAAAGTAAAACTTAATGGTACAATAGAATTACCAAGTCAATTGCATACATTATAACTCAAGTATTTTTGACCAAATCAAAAGACATATCAGTTATAATCCCAATATACGTTATAAGTCATTGATCAACTCATTGACTTCATGCATATGTCTTAAAACATAGCAAGTTAACGTCTTAATTTATATTGTAAGTCTTGTATTAAAAGACTTCATGTTTGTGACTTTACAAAATCATAAGCATTTGTAATTAAAGTAATTATGAACACCACATCAGGTTTCAATTAATATTTCAAGTTAATATTTACTACATATATTTAAGTCATTCAACGAATACTTAAATTCAAAGTAATATTAGATTACTTCATTTAATTATGTCATTCCATGAAAAATTCAACGTAAGCGCAAAATCATCCATGCTCGTTCTCGCGACACGTGGATATTTTACCTTGGCTATAATCTAGTTCACGTTCTCACGTAACATAAATTGTAACTACAAGTGTTTCTTAAATATTGAATGACATAAATTTTGAAAATAAAGTAGTCTTTGTTATCATCTTGACACATGTTCTTAATAAGGCAATCATACATATTTAAATGTATAATTCCTATTGGAAAGTTACTCTCTTACCTTGCGGTCAAGAGAATCATATTTATATGTGTTGTACCTTGCACACAATAAAGATTTCTCCCACTTGTGCATGGAACAACATCATGTAGCAGATAAACAACACGATACACGTTCGTTTATTTGATTAATATGATTTGTGTCATAGATATAACAAGTAGATGTAGGACTATATTGATTAGTAAGGAAGCGCGCATGACAATCCTTGAAAACCATAAGTGCCTACAATTGGAAAGTAATTATCTTTGAAGATAATCGGGTTACTACACGGGAAATAAGGCTTGTAGCTCCCTGAATTAGAAATCATTAAAACAACTTCTTATTCGGTAATGCAACAAATGCTCCCAGAATCGACAACATTGTAAGTGTTGCATAACTAGTGAAACCAACTTGCTTGCTTTTTACTTTCCTACACCTTTAAAGAACCATACGTAATCATTACTAAGGTACTAAAGGTGTATTCTATTCTATGAATGATGGGTTATCCATCAATGTTATTAACTCGAAAAATTGGGTATGCAATTTCTTCCTTATGAGCCTACCATCCCATCTGGTATGTAGCACCTTTAAAGGCTAAAGCAAAACAACTAGATAAAATATGCTAGTTTTCCTTTCACCAATTTTGCGGTAATTAGTCTAGCTTCTAATTTAGTAACTCACATACATATTTTCCGGTTAACCAACATTCATGTTGTTACAAAAGGATTCATTCACTAATGAAGGTAATGAAATCTTTATGGAAAATATGACGTGCAATCATTGCTATGAGTTACATTAGAATTTAGACAATTCAAAACGTTCTATTATACCTTTCCCATTCATGAAAAGGAATAGGATTGAGTCTAATGCTTCTCCCATGGAAAAGAGACTTCGTTTGTCTTTTCGATGAATTATTCTCGATCAAACATTTGTTTGAAAGCGAAATGGAGCAATTCTTGATCAAAGACTAAACTTTGTTCTGGTTAAATTTTGCAATTATACATTCAAAAGAATTACAAAATTCAATTTTAGTATTTTCGATAATTGACCTTTTTCAAGAAAATTAATTACCCATGGTTCATAAGCATATAACCATTTAATTTTCAACGAAAAACTAGGATCAAATTGTCATAATCTCATCACATCGAGTTGATCGCTAGTAATGAACCTTATACAAAGTGGTAGAGCTTTTGCTCAATTGCCAATTTCAATTGCAATTCCTAGATTTATGGGATTTACATATAGCCAATTTCAATTGCCATGTAAACATGTTTTATCCCATCTTATGCCTTGAGTTGCCGATTCTCTACAAAACTCAATTAAGTTGTCCAACTTAAGCGCAAAATCGTCCATGCCCGTTCTCACGACACGTGGACATTTTACCTTTGATCACGATCTAAGTCACGATCTCACGCAAATAAAGGTAATCTTAGGTGTTTCCGTTTCGTTGGATGACATATAACTTAAATTAAAGGGTAATAGTTTTGATGTTAAATCAAAATATGTACAAAAATGTCATGCATTCATCTTTGTAGCATAGTTTTTATTAAAACATTTTATATCTTGTTTTAATGTATAAGCTTTTCACCATCAAACTTTAATTGAGGTATTGGATTCACCAATCAAGGAATTTAGTATTAATATCATCCATTATACCGTACTTTTGCATAAGTGTAAACACTTAGTGTTTCGGATAATTACCACCAAGTGGCGCATGGAATTAAAACTAATTAGCCTTAAGATGAGCTTGCACATTTAATGACTTACTAAGTAGCTCCTCGAACTTCTGAGGCGGAGGACCGGTGCAGCTAAAGCACAACCTTAGACATCCTTTCGGTGTGATTGTCGCACTTCTTTAAACCCCTTTTATTAGTTCATTCTCATGGGTGAGCCGTTCGGTCATTTGTACCAAAATCATCAATCAATTAAGCGATTATGATTACTATTCTTAAAAATACATGTTTCACCATTGTTTAGGTCGGTTTATTTTTCTTGTAAAAATACCCTTGTTACAAACACAAACAAGCAAGTATTTATAAAATAAACAAATAAACAATGAATGCATAACAAATAAAGGTCATGCATATCAAATAGCCACATGCAAACGGTTTAGATAAATCCTATTAATAACCAATTAATAATGATTGAGGTCTTCCCAATTTTAGATCTATCAAAATTTAGTGTATATCACTTAAACAAGAAAGACATACAATAAAAGCGGATCCATGATAAAACATGCATGTAATTATCATGGACATAAAATTACATAACAATTAATGCAATTAAGCGAGTTACGCATATACACATAAAGTTGCATGCATCTTAGGGTTTCTAATCCAATTAAAACAATAGTTTACAAAACCCTAATTAGGGCACCAAAAAAAAAACGCCCCCTATAAAAATTAGGGTTTAGGATATACAAACCCTAGATCTAAGCATACAAATAATAACACAACATGTTTATTTTATTTATGTGTTTCAGTAATTAATTACTTGTTATACAAGGCTCGTGATGCCACTGTTAAGTTTATGATATATAAAATACAATAAAACATAAAGACATCAAGAGTACATAGCGGAAGACTTAAGATCATAACAAATAAATTAATTAGCGAAAGTATGCGTAGCGTACCTCTTGCGAATGTCAAATCCCTCGAGCAAAGCAAAACAACCTCGAGCAAAATAAAACAAAGAAGTACTTATTGGTGTAAGAATAATGTCTTACAACCACGTTCTTGTACACACGAATTAACCAAGCGAATCAGCGATTGCTAGATCTAACACAAGTCCTCGTTTAAAAAAGCGAAACCAAACTCCCTTACTATTGGGGTGTTGGCGAATATTAGACTAGAGAGAGAGGAGAGATCTAGGGTTAATTCAATGCACAAGTGTATGAAACCCAGAACCTAACCCTCCTATATACTAGTAGGTAAACTTAGGGAACAAGTTAGGGAATTAGGCCTTGGAGGCCCTATGGCGGCCACTATAGAAAGCCCAAAGCCAAACTCATAACTTTTCCAAGTTTTCCATTTCTAGTCCTTCTCTTTCATTTTAACGGTTAGTTAGTCATTTTTCCGTTAAATACTTAACGATCGTTAACAGGACTTAATGTGTAATAATTAATCGTAAACATAAACATTAATTATTAACTTTAATTCTCATTCGCTAATGTGTGCAATCCCGTGGTCACGAGTTCGAATCCGGACATTCACGTGTTTGTAAATATATACATTTCCAACATGACGACCCGCCCATCATTGAGTTATGGCATTCCGATTCCGATGAAGAAGCTACACAAAGTGACAAAGGGGGAGGAGAAAGAAGCAACCCCAACAACCGACCGCCAAAAAGAAATCGCGGAATCACCACTCACGAGGAACAAAAAGATATGGAATAAGACATATCAAATGATCGACAACCTCGTAAGGTTGTGAAAACAAAACCCGGAAATGACACTACCTTTTATAACGAGCCTTTTACATTCAAGGAAACAGAAAAAAATGTACGTGACCTCGTAGCATCCCCATTTTCCAAGCGAATTCGCGACTATGAGATGCCTGACGGACTTAAAGTACCAACAAATTTAAGGACGTCTGACGGGCTTCGACCACGACGATCGCTTTCGCGGTGTTCATGGGAACCATGGATGTACATAAACTTAGGAGCCCGACATGGTGTCGTTTCTTCCATATAACGTTATGTGGGGCTGCGAGATTTTGGTATGATAATCTACTTTGGGAGTATTGATGGCTTTCACGAGTTGCGTATCAAATTGAGCCAACTTTACGCAACAAAGCGATTCCAAAAACACTGTGAAATACTTGGAATTAGCAAAAACCGGAAGAATCCTTGAAAGATTACTTGGCACGATTCGGCAAAGAAACATTACACATGGTGATCGTTCAGATGGTATGATGACCGGAGCCTTCATAAGTGGACTTTGCCCGGGAAGAATTTTCAAAGACGATTGCTCGGCCTCCTTTGTCGTTGGAGGACTTGTATACCTAAGCTAATAATTTCATCCGAAGCGGAAGAAGCGAACAACGAAAACCGACTTCGTGAAGCAAAGCGTGGAGCTCGGATACTGGATCCAATGCAACCTATAAAGATTTCCACAAGAAATCAAGGGGCAGTCGTACTCGAGTGGCGCGCGACATGTTGAGCAAAACAACCATCAAAGAGGCCTTTTCACACCGTGATAAAGACACCGGTGAGATATATGCCACCTCGAAGGAAGGGCCATCGCCGACCCCCAACCAAGATGTATACTCCCCCACATCGGCGAGATAAAACCAGGTATTGTGAGTTCCATGGTGATCACGGCCACGACACAAATAGTTGCATTGATTTACGAAAGGAAATCGAAGCATGTATCAGAAATGGACGTCTAAGTCATCTCGCGAAAGGAGCTAAGGATCAAAATAGCAGCCAAACCCCTGGCCCATCAGGTGCAACCGGTCGTGGGAAAAACCATGTGGAAGAATGGCCTAGAAAATTGAATCCCGAAGCTAAAGCAGGACATGAAATCCTAATGACGAGTGTAAGGTGTAGCAATTCACTCATACCTCAACAAAGTCATGAGCCGCAAACTCGCGAGATCACATTCTCTGCACATGATCCAATCCCAGCCCATTGCAACGGAGATGATCCATTGGTTATAAAAGCAGATGCCGGAGGTACAATGATTCACCGCATTTACGTGGATGGAGGTAGTTCAGCTGAAATACTATACGATCATTGCTTCCAACAACTAAGTGGCGCACTGAAAACAACTCTTGACCTCCCACAACACCTCTTATTGGTTTTGGGACAAAGCGTTATGGCCATTGGGGTTATCACCTTGCCCTTAACTATGTCGACTACAGTGGAAGAGGTAGCAAAACAATTGTTGTAGATTTTATGGTCGTTCAAGCACCCTCACCCTACAATGCAATATTGGGATGTCCAGGAATGAAGAAGTTGGGAGCCATCGCTTCAACCGTACATGCTTTACTGAAGTTCCCAACCCAATCAGGCATTGCCACAGTCAGAGGAGACATCCCAGGTGCCAAGAAATGTTTTCAAATCTCTAAGAAAAGACACCATGATCCGGAAACAAGCACACCTGTTATACCAAGAGAAAAAGAAGAAGAAGACGGGGTAATAGTTAACGACGACCATCCAGACCAACAAGTGTTGATTGGTGTTGATCTACCAACGCGAATAAAAGAGCAATTGCGACATATGCTTCGTGCTAATAAAGACATATTTGCATGGTCACCGGGTGATATGACAGGGATACCACGCCATCTTGCTGAACACAAGTTGAACATACATCCTCGTACCTTTCCGGTGAAACAAAAGAAACGCATGCTCGCAAAAGAGCGAAACATAGCCGTTAATGAAGAAGTCAAAAAACTTGTAAATGCTCGAATATTGAAGGAAGCATTTTTTCCGCGTTGGATATCTAATCGAGTAATGGTTCGAAAATCTGATGGCTCATGGCGTATGTGCATCGATTTCACAAATCTCAATAAAGCATGTCCAAAGATAGTTACCCTCCCGAGATTGATCAAAAATCGAATCTCTAGGCGGCTTTAGATACAAATGCTTTCTTGATGCATACAAAGGATATCACCAAATGAATGGCGAAAGAAGGCGAAGACAAAACGACCTTTCACACGAGCATGGAACGTTTTGCTATGAAAAAATGCCTTCGGGTTGAAAAATGCAGGTGCCACTTATCAACGCTTGGTAGACAAATCCTTTTCAAAACAACTAGGCCGCAACATTGAAATATATGTTGATGACATGGTGATTAAGAGCAGAAATGAAGGAAGTTTAATTCTCGACATTGAAGAAACATTCTGCACACTTCGAAGCATTAACATGAAGCTTAACCCGAAAAAGTGCGTTTTCGGGGTTGAAACCAGACAATTTTTGGGGCACGTAATCACAAGCACGGGCATTGAAGCTAATCCCCAGAAAGTCAAAGCCATTATAGACATGGTGTCACCACGAACAGTCACCGAAGTACAAAGTCTAAATGGCAAGTTGGCCGCCCTTGGTCGTTTCCTAGCTCGGTCCGCTGAAAGGTCTTTACCTTTCTTCAAAACGCTTAAGGGTTGCATGAACAAAAAAGATTTTCGATGGAACAATCAAGCAAAAGAAGCTTTTCAAGAATTAAAAGCACACCTTAAATCTCTTCCAACATTGACTGTTCCGACGCCCGGAGAAGAACTCATATTGTACCTTGCAGCAACGCACGAAGCAATAAGTTCTGTGCTTATGACGGAACGAGACCACATCCAGAAACCAATTTACTTTGTAAGTAAGGCGCTGCAAGGCCCTGAAGTAAGCTACCCAATCCTCGAAAAGTTGGCACTGGCTCTCGTCCACACAGCACGTCGTTTGCGCCGCTATTTCCATAGATATAATAAATCAATCTTAGTCATCTATTTTTTATTAAAATTAATAAAAAGACCATTTTCACAATTTTTTTTTAAAAACAACATATTTTACAAACGGTAAATCTTCAAACTACAAAAAATACACCACCGCGACGAGAATTAAATTATCTTTCTATAGATATGCACTTCTCTATATTTTCGACAATTTTTTTTTTCAAAAATTCCACCCAGAAAAATCATATATGATTTGTAAAATCATATAAATCATATATGATTTTCGAAAGTCACATGTGATTTGAAAAAATCAAAATTCAAATCATATGTGATTTTTTCAAATCATACATGATTTTTTCAAATCATATATGATTTTTTCAAATCACATATGATTTGCAAAAATCATATATGATTTGTAAAAATCGAATCACATATGATTTTCACAAATCATATATGATTTTTCCGTACTGAAATTTTGAAAAAAAAATCGTTAAAAATATATAGAAGTGCATATCTATAGAAAGACAATTTAATTCTCGTCACGATGATATAATTTTTTTCGCGTAACAATTAACGGTTTTGCGAGATATTTAATTTTAAAAAAGGGTGAAATTTTATTTTATTTTTCATTAGAAAAATGAATCATTATGATTGATTCGTTGGATCTATCAGAATTGAGATCATATTGAGCTTTTGCGCTTTGAAACTAGCTAACTTTCTGTCTATTCCGGTTGTTGAAGAATACAAAAATCTCCAAATTTACACACAATATATCATAGAATAGAACTTTAAGCCTCTAAATATGATAAACACCTATAAATTGCAAAAAAAAAAAAAAAAAAAAAAAAAAAAGAAAAAGGTGAGATTCTCCGAGTTGGTCAAACATGATTGATCGTGATGAGTTTGTTGTGAGCAGATATAAACAAGTGGGCCCTTTATTTTTGTTAAAAGAAAAAGTTTATGCATTTTACTTATTTGAGATTGGTAAACATGATGTATCATGTATGACTCAACTTAAGAGAATTCTAATACAAAAACAAAACAAAAAACCCTTGGAAAACCAATGTGCTTGTTTTATAATATAATGAGCAGACTTTTGTAATCGGATGATTGAACAAGAAACGAAAATGCACTTAATTAGGAGTGAAAACGACAAGGATTAATCGAAGATATCTTATTCACTTGGATGAGGTGATATGAGAGTCTCAACATATATAGTTCGATAATATGTAGACTCCATCTTCGGATACTTAAAATACCAATAGTTTGTTGCGAAGTCCTCCACACTCACCTTGTGAAAACATTTGTTATTCTTGTTATCCTCGGCAATGGCAAACCAATTTCCACACGTATTATGAATTGTGGATATATTTCGTCTTCTCAAGTCCTGAATATGATAGTATGAGTGGGGGAAAGCGGTCACCTTCACCCACCCGTCTCCATCACCATCCAGCCTCCAAAGATCACCTGCCACCAACTCATAACTATCAGCATCATCATCATCATCATCATCATCATCATCACCACCACCACCACCACGATAAGCTACACACAAGTGAATGCTTCCATTTAGAACCACTAACCCTCCAGAATAGGTTGATATACCACGTGGAATGGGCGGAAATTGTATAACCCTAAAGACTTCTGAATCGACATCAAAAGATATAATGGCCAGATCAGAATTTATGGAAGATCTCAGATTGAAGTATAGAGTTTGGCCTGAAAAGTAGCCTTGGACCAATAGGAGAAGGTGTTAGGGTTTTATAATGGAAATTGATATTAGTTTGATCTTTCTCCACGAATCTAATCTCTGGGAATAGATATAACTCCTACAAGCCCTAACCGTGTCCCTGCAATTACCAGCAAGCGCTATATGCAGAAGTTTGTAATCATTAGAAGAGTCGATATAGAAACCAATAATACGCTACGATATCTCAAATCGGAAAACTGAATATCATTATAAGGCAACATTTTGTAGGCACCAGTGAGTGGATTCCAAAGCATAACCGCTTCTTATCCATCGAGGTTAAACACACAAATCCATCTAAGCTTGTTAAAATATATTTGACCTTAGGATCAAAGTGCTTAGAAGGTATACAAACCATATCCCTGACCCTGAGGGTTTCACAATCAAGCTTGCAAAACTCCCTGGTGGCCGTGAGTTGTCGACCAACGAATCAAATATGAGGAGTTTATAGTCCATGGTTGCTAACTGCTTTTGCTTGCAAAGGTGAATTCTTCCAAATTCGGGTGTCGATAAGTACGAGTTCCATTGCTTGCAAACACACCTGCAACGACCTACGTACTTGGGAGGAAGTCTTGGTAATATCTCGTGTATCAAATCGAGAGGTAGCTCAACCATACTATTCTTCTTCTTCTTTTGGGGGTACTTCATGCTAGATTGGATTATCAAACGATGCAATTGTTGTACCAAAAGCTGAACAAATAAGTATACTAGGGCCGGTTTGTCTAACAATAAAACTACGTGATGATATATTTGTAATGTAACTTTAATTATACGGTATATCTTTAACTTGGAAACGTATTCTTAATTATAATTTTAGCAACTAATTCGCTAGCTTGTCTATCTAAAATCTAGAATAATTCCAAACACGTAGAAGACATTATAGTTTTTAGTTCTTTTAAACAAATATTGATGTGTGAAACAATCTTTACTATTTATAAATAACTAGCAGTCTTTCATTTCGATCTTGTTGGATCTTATGTATTAAATTCTCGTGAACAAATGCTATTTTATTTTGAGCTACTTGATTTCAGATTTATCTTTGGAAGCTTAATTAGATTTTACATTGTGGTTAAAGAGTTGTATATTTTGGTGAAGCGGTGAATTAAATTGTGTATTAATTGTATGTATTGAATAGTGTGTTTTTAATTTTATTTATATTTGTACATTGTGCTTAGGTAGTTGTATATATTTGTGAGGGGGTGTATTAATTGTATGTATGTAAAAAATAGTATTTGCCTAAAATCAATTGTGCTTTACATAGTTTTACTTTATGTTTTATAAGTAGTATTTGCTTAAAAACTAATTTAAAAAATCTTAAACTCATAAATAAGAGAGAGGGCAACCCTTCCATTATAAATAGTATAGATGATATGCTATTTTTTGAAATCTTAAAATCTTAATATTAAAAATTGAAATTAATTTAGTTTGTCTAAATTACCTCTAACTATCCTTTAATACACCTTAAACCTTGATCAATTTCAAACTTGTCAACTTTTTAAAACACAAGCTATATTAATTTAAAAAAATACATGCTTTGTATTTCAAAATACACAAACTTTGCATCAAAGGTCGAACTGGAATCACGGTTTCGTAAGAAATAATTATTTGCCGCTATACACCGTGGCTTTGCGCGAATATATGTCTAGTATAGTATATTAAATCAATGAGGGTCATAGTCTAACTATTTTGATTAGCTCAGCCAGGGGGAAAATAGATCTCTAATAGTGCGTTTCTGCGTTTTATTCTAGAAAGAAGGTTAAATAAGTGAGAAAAAAACAAAACAAATTCGTGTTCTTTAACTTTTTCAAGACAGAGAGGGAAAAAAAGATGGGAGTAAATTTAACTAAATTTCTCTACCAAACTTTCTTCCCACAAGTAGGATGATTTGTAAGAAAATTATATTATGAAACTCTTAATAAATACAATTCTTTAAATTACCTAATATAAAACATGAATATTCTATACACAACAAAGAGTATAATTATAAAATCATCACTTGTTTCTTCTTATCTCTCAAAGTTCGGGAACACGACATGAAAAATTAGATTTCGTTACTTTTTTCTTCTTTTCTCAGTTTTAGCTCTTTTATTTTTTTCTTTCATTTCAAAACTCGAGAACATAATGTAAGTTATTCGGTGCATAAATTTTTTTCTCCAAGGACAAAGTAAAGAAAAATGAACTAAAATGTATTATTTCATTAAAATTAGTAAACAAATTAAGGAGACATATAATTCTTTCGTCAATTCTTCCTTTTCCTTTTTGACGGCTTAGTGAGGTTGTAAGCGAGGTTTTGAATCATGCCTCTTATTTGTTTAAATTCCATGATCTCGTTTGGAATGGTTGGAAGTTGTTCGTGGTATTCAGGATTTCCAATTTGATGTTGGATCTGGGTCGATGTCTTCTCATCTTCTTCTTCTTCTTCTCCGTCCGAGGAGTCGAGAAACTTGGGTTTCTCTCCATTGACCATGAACTGTTTAGAGGTTGTTTGGTAAGAGGTACCATGGCGTGATCGGAGAGGTAATGATCATCGTTGATGGGGATGGTTGCGATGCACTAACATACTTACAAAGTCGTGTTAGGAGCATACCATATGGGAGTACCATGTTGGAAGCTTTGAATACCCGACCATTCTCCTTACCATGTAGTAGGCAAGATTAAATGGCCTTTGGTGGGTAAGACAATAGATCATTTGCACAAGACATGCGTTTGGATGATCTTTGTTTCCAACTAGGCTAATGATGTTTTCCCAAGTTTCTTCCCATTTTCTAAACATGGGATACATTTTGAAAAGTTCCATTTAAAAGGATCACGGTGAATGAGCTTTTGTTACGGTCGTGTGGGATTGGTCGGTCCTAATTTTAAAGATAGTATCACGAATGGTTTCGGGATCGTCGAGAGGAGTGATATAGAAAGGCTTGGGATCAAGTGCATGGGTTTGAGAGTTAATTGCCCAATCTTGAGTACATACAAATTCCTCATAAGGAGCGAAGAATTTGAGCAAAGGTGTTGAGAGGAAAAATAAAGCTTTGTTTGTTGATGATGAAGGCGATTGATATGCTATTGTCGGTATTTCTAATGATCCTAAAGCTTTGTAAAATTCAAAAATGAAGACCGAGACAAATTTGTTCATCTATGTCAAGGAGACAATCAAAATTGATTGTCGAGAAAACTTGACGAATATCGATATCTTCAAGGAAACATTCCTTGACTACCGACCTTCGTGGATAAGTCGTTTACAAGGCTTTTGAATATTTTACGGTCGGTTTGGTCAATCCCTTTTACGATAGTAGTGAGTAAGGTAATGGACGGTGTCATGGTGATCTTGTTGAGTGGCTTTGGGCATGGTTGTTCCTAAAAATACAAATTTTCAATTAAGATAAATTAGTTGGAATGGGTTTATGGTTTTGATTTGTATTAAGAATGTTGTGAACACAAAGTGATTTTGTTAACATCCCCCTTTTCATGATTAGTTTGAAAAACCTAATTGAGTTAATTGATTAGATAGTAAGAAACCATAAACCCTAGGATGATGATGATGATGAAAGTTACAACAAGTTAATGTTATTACTTACAATGGTGTTCTAGGAGGGGATACTTGAAAGTATGGAAGCCAATGAGGATGAATTTTGTAGCTTGATCGTTTTTGTTTTGTGTGAGTAGAGGAAAAACAATCGGTGGTGAATTTTTTAAAGCATATAGTGAGTTACATTCCACGGTTCCCCGGATCCTTTATGTTTGGGATCCGGCTAGTACAACTAGGGGATCCGCTCGTGTAGACGAGAAAAGGGGTTGTTTGACATTATTTTGTAGTAGACTTATAAATTAGCTTATTAAAAGATAGTTCGGAGGTATTAGATTAAGATTGTTTTGGATGATGACTTTTGATGAATCACATAATGAAGGTTCATATGTGATGGCGTTAGTTTGATGAATCAAAGGAGTATTATTCCGATGATGAAAAAGGCGGAAAAGTGACGAAAGAGACTTCTAATGATGTTAGAGATAAATAAGCAAAGAAAACTTATGAAAAATAAATTGAACTCATGTAACCTATCTAATGAAAAGTAAAACATACCTCATGCTTCTTGGTTTGGCATAATGCCAAAGATACTTCATGAGCTTTTAAAGTAATCCTTTGTACTTGATGTACGTGAGTTGTGATTACCTTTTAGATCCTTCCTTGAATGTTGACTTCATTATTCTTTGAATGAAGATTTTGGAGAGATTCTAGCATGAAGATTTCTTAGGAACAAAAGTTGTTAGAGTCATCTATCAATGTCCACAAAATGATTTTTAAGAAAAATATGACCAAAAAAAATCCTTCTTTGTAGTTTTCAAATATACATCGATCGTATCAAGTCTTTAAAGTACAACATACTTTAAGAAACTTGGTATGACTCTCGATGCCAATTGTGGAAAACTAGAAGGGGGTTGAATAGTTTTACCAATTTAAAACTTCTTTTAAATATTTAGATCGACTTATGTCAATCTATTTGATTGTTTATGTTGGACGTTGATAGATAGATATATAAGCGTGTAATGAAATATAAAGAGTAAGAAGCACATCACCACGACACAAGTATTTATAGTGGTTCGCTACAAGGAAACCTTCCTTGCCTACTCCACTCCCGAGTCACCTACTCGAGAGTTCGTAAACACTACACCAACTACTTATGGCGGAGAAGCCTTCACGTCTCTTAACCTTTTCGGTACAAAGCTAAATACCAAGTTCTTTCACACCAAGGCGAACCACACCTAACACAACGTCGCCTACCCTTTATATGGTCTTGGGCTAACCACCGGTTCTTTCACACCTTAGGAGAACTAATCCTTCACAGCGTCGCCTACCCTTTATTAGGTACTAGGCTAAGTACCTAGTTCTTTCACACCTTGGGTGAACTACACCTTCACGACACAACACCTAATCTCGAGGAGATCTACTCCTTGTTACAACACCATCGAGGATATCACCATCCTTGTATATAAACAAATACATATATGTATAACGATGCCTCATCGATTATACGACCTAGGCATTCTTCCCAAATGCTACTTGATTTGATTCTTTGGCATCCTTCACTAATGCCTTTGACACAACGCTTGACACCCTTCACTAATGCCTTCGTCTTGACACCTTTAACATCCTTCACTAATGCTTTGACACGGATGATGAGCACCTTTTACTAATGCTTTCATCTTGACACTTTCGGCATTCTTCACTAATGCCTTCAACCCAACATCTATGGAGAAAGGAAGAACTATCAACAAGATAACCTTAGTAGTCTTGATGATGACAAAGCATGGCAACTCATGGACTTTGAGCTTGCGTCTTGAGAGGTGGTGATCTTTCCTTTAGGAGGAACCTAGTAGATCACACTAAAACAAAAGACAAACTACATAGATCACTTAGATCCGAGGTTAGAGGTTAGAATACTTTGGGAAGTATATATGAAAAGTACACTTAGAGAGGAAGAAATGGCTCTCTATTTATAGAGAAATTCTCTTCATTTTCCCGGATCCCACGGATCCCTACCACAAGGATCCGGCTAGCACAAAGCTAGGGATCCGTGGTCCGCCCTCTTTGCCCATGGGTATTTTTGGTTATGGGTCATGGGTCATGGGTCATGGGTTGTCGGTTGATCCATGGTTTTCTTTCTAGATACAATGTATCTTAAGGATACAATGAACTTGGTTAAGTGGTATAAATAAAACCATGGGTTATGGGTCAAAACCATTTGCTAGTTTTACTTATTTAGTATATACTTGTTTTACCCATTTTAGTATATACTTGTTTTACCCATTTTGGTATACTTAGTTTAAGTATATGTTTAACCCAATATGTAAACACTAGTTGTTGTACATATGTATCTAAGTCATAAAACACTTATACTTGTTTTAGTGTTTTATGTGAAAGCGTAAGTGTGTTAGAAAACTATTAACTCAAACTATTTACGTACTCTATTTGTTTCGTTAAAATGATTTTATATTTGTTATCGCCAAAACATTAGAAGATCATAAAATATAAATAAACGTTTTCACGGCTTATTTGTATTAACAATCTCCTCCTTTTGTTGATGACAAAACATAAAATTATTTTAAGGAAAAATCTAAAATTAAGTAAAAGTTTGAATTTGTAGTTTTACTTTCTTCTCCCCTTTTGTCGAAACAAAAGTGTTAAAAGAAACTAACACAATTTTTATAAGAAAAGAAAAAATTTAAAATGTAAAGAGAGCAAGTGGCGGAATGGTACTCGTCTTAACTCCCCTTGACGAGTCCATCCCTTTGAAAGGCGTCAAGGTCATAACGTAAAATAAACTAATTGTGTTTGCAATTAAGTTTGCAAATGGTTTGTCTAAGTGGCGAGCGTGCTCCCCATAAATATTGCAATGTTGCAATGGGGTGTCATGAAGTGTAACCCAAAATAGGATTAAGTTTGCAAATGATTTTGCAATGTCATTTGACACAAAGCTCCCCTAGCTTTATGGTGTCAATATCTTCATGTGTATTTTGAATAACTACAAAACAAAGGTTAGAAAAACAAGAGTATAGTGCATAATTTCCTGCATAAGAGACTCAAGTTAGCATAAATTTGTGCTTACATACCACGGATCCCACGGTTCCCTTGAGGAGGATCCGTCTAGTTATCTGGAAGGGATCCGGCTATTCTGTTACGCTTTCTTGGCGATGAAGAAATGTCAAGGAGTGCTATTTGAGATATATGTACAATATAACAAGCACAACACACATAATAATCATAGCATATAAGTATTCATTCAATAAAACAAGAGATACACAACCAAATCTCTAAAACTAAGAGAATGAACTAGCCAATAGGTGCCATTAATGCTAATAAGTTAACCCAAACTTAAGATTCGACTAAAAGCTTAATGATGATCAAGGATGAGAAAGGTTTCCTAAATGTTCTAAGTTTGACCTTTTGAATATGATGCTCATTGTAGTTTAGGCTTGTTAATCTCTTCGAAACGTTCGAGGAGGTGATAAAACATGAAACATTGCTCTTCACGTAGTTCATGTATCAACTTTTCAACATGTTTACAATGATAGCAATCCTTGTCATGGTTTTGGGTTTCTTGAGGTGAAAGTTCAAGTGAAGTGGGTTGAGGATCTTCAAATGAAGGAGGATTAGGTGGAGGCTCATTAAGTGGTGGCTCTACAATGTTTGAGGGTAGAGGTAAAGAAACATCAACTTCCATTTGATCGGGTGGTTGCCTTTGATGTCTTCTCATAATCCAAAATGGACTATTGGGAGGAATAGTAGAGTTTGCTTTTGGATCAGTGTTGATTCAACACTTTGATTTTGTTGCTCAATCTTTTCAAGTGAATTAGTTGGTAATGGTGAAAGATGAGATGGCCAAGAAGGTAAATCTTCTACATTGTGAGTGTGGAGATGATTGGGAGGTGGCTCTAGGTATTAATGAAATAGGTTGAGTTGTGGAGGATATGTTTGGTATAATAGAATTTGGTGATGAAATCTTAGTGAGAACACTCTTCTTGGGAATTAGTTTGATTGGTTTCCTTGGTGTAGGAGAAATCCTAGCATAGGTGGACTTAACCGGAGATGATTCGGTTGAGGAAACTTCGTGTATGATTCTAGCAAGTTTCTTAGGTGGTTTTTGAGTGGATGAGTAAGCACTAGGAGCTTTTCTCATGATGAAATAACTAAGGAGGATGGTTGTAATTGCTGATAATTATGTTTGTGTTTGATGACTAAAGTGTTCTTGGCAATGTGGGTTATAAAGGGAAGAACTTTGCAATTGCATTTAAGACTTAATCCACTAATGTTCTTGGAAATGTGATGATTGACATGCACAAGGTTGAGATTGAGTTACATCGATCTAGGAACTCATTTAAGATGAGATGAAGTGTTTGAGTTAGGAAGATGAGTTGAAATGATTGTTTTAGCTAAGTTTGGCATAAAGCTGTCACCCGGATCCACGGTTCCCTCCTTGAAGGGAACCGACTAGGCTAATCCTAGGGATCCGGCTCTCGTGATTATAGCGGAGTTTGTAATGAGGTTTACGGGAGCTAAGGCTTATCTCATTTGAATGTTTCGATTCTCTAAGGGTTTAGGATGAAGGGTACTTGAATGATTAGAGGTAATAAGTGTTATAGCAAATGATTGCTTTTTATGGAAGAGGATGGGACAAGAAGAATACCAATGGATGTCCAAGGATAACACTAAGAGTTATGAGTGTCAAGTCATAATAAATGATCCTAGTGATCGGGGTTTTAGCTTGAGGTGATATTAAAAAATTCTTAAAAATTTCAAGAATTGAAAAACTAATTTTTGTCTTACTTTGAGATATAAAAGACTAGAAGCAATTTCCTAAAATTGTTTAGCTTGCTTTCTTAAAGTGTTTTAAGAGGTGAGAAATAGTTTGAAAGTAGTTGAAGCGGAAATATGGTGAGTTTTAGATGTAAGATCTTAAGTAAGCCTTTAGTGAGTCTAAGCCTTTCTCATCCTTGAAGTGGACTTAGTTGGGTTCTAAAAACATATGCCAAGCTAATGTTATGTTATCTAGAAAGAAGTTTTGATGTCTTTGAATCTTTGCATTGTTGATCCGATGTCACGGATCCCACGGTTCCTTCAAGGAAGGATCCGCTAGGCTAATCCTAGGGATCCGGCATCTGCAGATCGAACCAACCTGAGAACCTACACGAAAAATGATGTGCGATTTTGTACACTATTAAATCTATAAAACAAGCAAAATAGGAACAAGCAAGTTATCATAAAACATCACTTACAAGGTAAAGTAACAATATCCAAAATACCATAAACTAAAATACTAAAGAGAAGTCATTCGGACATAAAATAAATGAAACTAAGCACATTCCTATTGTCTCTTTCGTCAATTCTTCCTTTTCCTTTTGACGACTTAGTGAGGTTGTAAGCGAGGTTTTGAATCATGCCTCTTATTTGTTTAAATTCATGGTCTCGTTTGGAATGGTTAGAAGTTGTTCGTGGTATTCAAGGATTTCCAATTTGATGTTGGATACGGGTTCGATGTCTTCTCATCTTCTTCTTCTTCTCCATCCGAGGAGTCCGAGAGCTTCGGGTTTCTCTCTATTGACCATGAACCGTTTAGAGGGTTGTTTGGTAAGAGGTACCATGGCGTGATCGGAGGTAATGATCATCGTTAATAGGGGATGGTTGCAATGCACTAACATACTTACAAAGTCGTGTTAGGAGCATACCATATGGGAGTACCATGTTGGAAGCTTTGAATACTGACCATTCTCCTTACCATGTAGTAGGCAAGATTAAATGGCCTTTGGTGGGTAAGACAATAGATCATTTGCACAAGACATGCGTTTGGATGATCTTTGTTTCCAACTAGGCTAATGATGTTTTCCTAAGGATTTCTTCCCATTTTCTAAACATGGGATGCATTTGAAAAGTTCCATTTAAAAGGATCACGGTGAATGAGCTTTTTGTTACGGTCGTGTGGATTGGTCGGTCCTAATTTTAAAGATAGTATCACGAATGGTTTCGGGATCGTCGAGAGGAGTGTTATAGAAAGGCTTGGGATCAAGTGCATGGTTTTGAGAGTTAATTACCCAATCTTGAGAGTACATACAAATTCCTCATAAGGAGCAGAAGAATTTGAGCAAAGGTGTTGAGAGGAAAATAAAGCTTTGTTTGTTGATGATGAAGGCGATTGATATGCTATTTTGGTATTTCTAATGATCCTAAAGCTTTGTAAAATTCAAAAATGAAGACCGGACAAATTTGTTCATCTATGTCAAGGAGACAATCAAAATTGATTGTCGAGAAAACTTGACGAATGTCGGTATCTTCAAGGAAACATTCCTTGACTACACGACCTTCGTGGATAAGTCGTTTTACAAGGCTTTTGAATATTTTACGGTCGGTTTTGGTCAATCCCCTTTTGCGAGAGTAGTGAGTAAGGTAATGAACGGTGTCATGGTGATCTTGTTGAGTGGCTTTGGGCATGGTTGTTCCTAAAAATACAAATTTTCAATTAAGATAAATTAGTTGGAATGGGTTTGTGGTTTTGATTTGTATTAACAATGTTGTGAACACAAAATGATTTTGTTAACATCCCCCTTTTCATGATTAGTTTGAAAAACCTAATTGAGTTAATTGATTAGATAGTAAGAAACCATAAACCCTAGGATGATGATGATGATGAAAGTTACAACAAGTTAATGTAATTACTTACAATGGTGTTCTAGGAGGGGATACTTGAAAGTATGGAAGCCAATGAGGATGAATTTTGTAGCTTGATCGTTTTGTTTTTGTGTGAGTAGGGGAAAAACAATCGGTGGTGAATTTTTTAAAGCGTATAGTGAGTTACATTCCACGGTTCCCGGATCCTTTATGTTTGGGATCCGGCTAGTACAACTAGGGGATCCGCCATCGTAGACGAGAAAAGGGTTGTTTGACATTATTTTGTAGTAGACTTATAAATTAGCTTATTAAAAGATAGTTGGAGGTATTAGATGAAGATTGTTTTTGGATGACGGCTTTTGATGAATCACATATCGAAGGTTCATATGATGATGGCGTTAGTTTGACGAATCAAAAGGGTATTATTCCGATGATGAAAAAGGCGGAAAAGTGACGAAAGAGACTTCAATGATGTTAGAGATAAATAAGCAAAGAAAACTTATGAAAATAAATTGAACTCATGTAACCTATCTAATGAAAAGTAAAACATACCTCTATGCTTCTTGGTTTGGCATAATGCCAAAGATACTTCATGAGCTTTTAAAGTAATCCTTTGTACTTGATGTCGTGAGTTGTGATTACCTTTTAGATCCTTCCTTGAATGTTGACTTCATTATTCTTTGAATGAAGATTTTGGAGAGATTCTAGCATGAAGATTTCTTAGGAACAAAAGTTGTTAGAATCATCTATCAATGTCCAACAAAATGATTTTTAAGAAAATATGACCCAAAAAAATCATTCTTTGTAGTTTTCAAACATACACGGATCGTATCAAGTCTTTAAAGTACAACATACTTTAAGAAACTTGGTATGAAGCTCGATGCCAATTGTGGAAAACTAGAGGGGGTTGAATAGTTTTACCAATTTAAAACTTCCTTTTAAATATTTAGATCGACTTATGTCAATCTATTTGATTGTTTATGTTGGACGTTGATAGATAGATATATAAGCGTGTAATGAAATATAAAGAGTAAGAAGCACATCACCACGACACAAGTATTTATAGTGGTTCGGCTACAAGGACACCTTCCTTGCCCTACTCACTCTCTCGAGTCACCTACTCGAGAGTTCGTAAACACTACACCAACTCCTTATGGCGGAGAAGCCTTCACAACGTCGCTTAACCTTTTTAGGTACAAAGCTAAATACCGAGGGTTCTTTCACACCAAGGCGAACCACACCTAACACAACGTCGCCTACCCTTTATACGGTCTTTGGGCTAACCACCGAGTTCTTTCACACCTTAGGAGAACTAATCCTTCTGGCGTCGCCTACCCTTTATTAGGTACTAGGCTAAGTACCTGGTTCTTTCACACCTTGGGTGAACTACACCTTCATGACACAACACCTAATCTCGAGGAGATCTACTCCTTGTTACAACACCATCAAGGATATCACCATCCTTGTATATAAACAAATACATATATGTATAACGATGCACCTCATCGATTATACGACCTAGGCATTCTTCCCAAATGCTACTTGATTTGATTCTTTGGCATCCTTCACTAATGCCTTTGACACAACGCTTGACACCCTTCACTAATGCCTTCGTCTTGACACCTTTAACATCCTTCACTAATGCTTTGACACGGATGATGAGCACCTTTTACTAATGCTTTCATCTTGACACTTTCGGCATTCTTCACTAATGCCTTGAACCCAACATCTATGGAGAAAGGAAGAACTATCAACAAGATAACCTTAGTAGTCTTGATGATGACAAAGCATGGCAACTCATGGACTTTGAGCTTGCGTCTTCAAGAGGTGGTGATCTTTCCTTTAGGAGGAACCTAGTAGATCACACTAAAACAAAGACAAACTACATAGATCACTTAGATCCGAGGTTAGAGGGTTAGAATACTTTGGGAAGTATATATGAAAAGTACACTTAGAGAGGAAGAAATGGCTCTCTATTTATAGAAATTCTCTTGTTTCCCGGATCCACGGATCCCTACCACAAGGATCCGGCTATCACAAAGCTAGGGATCCGTGGTCCGCTCCTCTTTGCCCATGGGTATTTTTGGTTATGGGTCATGGGTCATGGGTTATGGGTTGATCCATGGTTTTCTTTCTAGATACAATGTATCTTAAGGATACAATGAACTTGGTTAAGTGGTATAAATAAAACCATGGGTTATGGGTCAAAACCATTTGCTAGTTTTACTTATTTAGTATATACTTGTTTTTACCCATTTTAGTATATACTTGTTTTACCCATTTGGTATACTTAGTTTAAGTATATGTTTAACCCAATATGTAAACACTAGTTGTTGTACATATGTATCTAAGTCATAAAACACTTATACTTGTTTTAGTGTTTTATGTGAAAGCGTAAGTGTGTTGAAAACTATTAACTCAAACTATTCGTACTCTATTTGTTTCGTTAAAATGATTTTATATTTATTATCGCCAAAACATTAGAAGATCGTAAAATATAAATAAACGTTTTCACGGCTTATTTATATTAACATACTGCTCATTGTTAAATGCTTATTTGGGTATTTCGTATTTAAGACAAATAAGTACCTAGACAAATTGTTTTTCTTATGTTAGTTTATTTGTAAGTGCTTTTTAGGGTTTTCAGGTTCATTAGGCTTCTTGATGGCTTATTTAAGTGCTTATTAGGGGTTTTCACTTTTTAAGCAAAATAAGTACCTAGACATTTTGTTTTTCTTGTGTTACTAGACATTTTGTAATTGCCTTTTAGGGTTTTGAGGTTCATTAGGTTTCTTGATTGCTCATTTAAGTGATTATTAGGCTTATTCAATTATTAAGACAAATAAGTGCCTAGATATTTTGTTTTTTTTTTTGTGTTACTAGACATTTTATAATTGCGTTTTAGGCTTTTCAGGTTCATTAAGTTTCTTGATTGCTCATTTAAGTGATTATTAGGGTTATTCGGTGGTTATGTCCTTCCTTACTGCTTATTGTTAAGTGTTTATTAGGGTTTTTATTATTTAAGTCAGTTAAGTCTCTTCTTGAAGGTGTTGGAGGGACTCTTATGTTAACTGATAAACCGTTCTTATATGCCTATTTATAACTGATAAACCATTGATATGTTGGTGTGTGATCTTAAGTCATAGGGTGTATGGTTGATGCTTTTTGTTGTGAAGTTAGTACTAATGCAACTATTTTTGGTTTATGCCTGCTGCAAATACTTAATCGCCATAAGAGTATTAGGTGTCTGTATCCTTAAGGGTTTTCATTACTACATATTGGGATTGCTTTACTGATTTTATGTAACTGCTTATTGAGATTAAGATTATGTGTGAGTGAACTTCGCAGTTAGATTTTACGTATGTGTTAAATGAAACAAATTGATGTTTTTCTTATAAATGTTAATTTTTTCAATATGTTATTACTTCTTTCTATAGGACTATGATGAGAGAGTTATCGTAAGAAGTAAATTGCATTACTTCTTACTTTTGAAAGATAGATTAGACCATTCGTGTCGTACAATAATCAAGGCCTCTTGTTTCGTACCCTGGCTGGATCTGACATATGTTGATAATGAGGAAGGGCTGGTGCGTTATATGATTTAGAAACAAGTCCTCCAATATGATGATAGCTATGATCTTCTATTGGTTTACTTTGTGAATGGACATACTTTTGCCTTTGGTTGACGTGAATTATGTCTGCTAACTGGGTTTACACTTGGCATGCTGAGCATTAGGAAATGGAGAAGTGGTGATATCTCGTTTTGTGATCGTGTTTTCCAGATAAGATAGGGCAGTATGTTAGAAACATTGATCTTTATTCAGTTATTGAGGATGAAGATATTTTCTTAAATCTGTCAGATGAAGATGCTATACTGGTTTGTCTGCTGCTAACATTGGAGGTTATTTTTATGGGTAAAGAGTTGGGTTCTGCCATTGATTATATGTTGCCGAGGATGGTTGAGGATCTTGATGAATTCAATGCTTTTCCATGGGGAGAGCATGTTTGGAGGCAGTTGTATGCTTCAATTAGAAATGTCGCTTTCGAGCATCGACCGGGTTATAGTCAAACATTGGGTTGTAAAAAAACCAAGGATGTTCCTACCTACTGCTTGTCTCGATTTGTTTGTGCTTTCAAGGTTAGTACTAATACAATTTGCTTAATGTTATTCAAGTGCTTACTTATTATCTTTCTGGTCCTTGTAACTTATAAAGGTTTTGTTTACTGTTTTCAAGATATGAATTATTGAGCTTTCGAATAAAAGTAATCATTGGTGGAACAAGGATCCAAGGGTGATCCCAAGAGCACTTGCATGGTCTAAACACACATCATTTATAAAATCTGATAATTTCGACCAGCTTTTTGCTAAGGTAAAAACTTATAGTGTTTAAGTGCTTATTTATTATATTTCTAGTCCTTGTAACTTATAATGTTTTTTAATTGATTGGAGGATAAAAACTAATTTCTATATATTTCTTAGGGCTCGAAACCAAACTTCACTGTCTTCCCAACCATAGTTGAGGCTGAATCTCAATAGTATACATAAATTAACGAATTTTTTAGGTGGAATACCCCTAGAGCCCTGATGTAGTTCGTTTTCGTATTATAGATATTTTCCGAAGAAAAACAAAGGAATGTATTTCCTGGGTCGTTCTCCCAGCGAAGGATGAATGGAGATTACAACTCGCGTCGCGTTTTCGGGTTTTGAATGGTTAAAAAGGATTTTAGTGATTTCTAAACTAGGGGAAAGGAATTATAATAAAAGGCAATAAAATCTACTAAACCTATGGTGCAAATAAGAAATTTCGACTAAGTATGCAAATAAAACTAAAAGCGCAAATTACGATTAATATAAAACGTACACTAAAATGCAAATTAATCTATTTTAACTCCTAAAAATGAACTAATATTTTTATATAGCTAAAAATGCGATTAAAAAATTATCTAAGATTTAAAACTAATTTTTTTAGTTTTTCTGGATTTTATTTGAATTAAAAACTATTTTTGTATTTTTAAAATTGATTTAAAAGTCTAGAAAATATAAAAGTTTACAAGAAACTTACGAAACTATTTTTTAAAAATCTAAATAAACTAAAAATAAATTTCAAAACTGGAATTGCATTTTTCTGACTTTTTCTCAATTTATTATGAATTTAAAACTAATTAAATATAATTAAATGTCTAGAAAATACTAATTTAACTAGGAAAAATCTGGAAAAATACTTTTTATGACTTTTTGATTTTTCTAAACCTAAGAAAATTAATTTTGTATTTTTGTGAACCAGAAAAATATTTTCCAGTCAACTTTATGATTTATTTGAATTAAAAGCTATTTAAAAAAAAAATGCTAAAAACTGATTTTAATACCAGAAAAATAGTAAATGAACTTGGAAAATTATGAAAAAATGCAGAAAAGTCCTAAATGCACCTATGAATCTAAGAAAATTATCAAAAACAACTAGTTATGACAGATTAAGCTATTAGATAGGTAACTGATTAAAAAACCAATAGAAAAAAAGCTAAAAGCTACAATTACACTACCAGAAGCTACAACAAGATTAATTAAACTAAAACTGACTAAAAAAACCTAATGCAACTGATTACTCAAGCCATAAGCTAAATAGCACTACATAGTGACTGATCTTGCGACAACAATTAAGGGAGATCAAGCTACTTGTAGGCCAAAATTAAGCTATGTAATAAACAACTAGAGGGCTATTAAAGGTAAATCAGATGAAGCTTATACTAAGGGCTATTAAAGGAATCAAAAATTAAGCAAAAACATTAAGAGGATAAGCATATACAAGGCTGTGAATAACTGATTTGGGACAACTATAGAACTTGCAGCAGAACAAAGGAATAGATATGGTACTTTTAAAGGCTAATTAAGCTGACCAAATAAGCACTAAGAAATTATCTAAAAGCAAAATAGTGATCTATGAACTACAAACTACAATTGGACCCAAAAAACAAACAATTACATCTAATGGGTAGCGGATATGTTCTTTGAGAATTGAACAACTAGAGGCGATTAGAGCAATGTCTGACAAATAAAAAGGGCATGATGGGGAAAATAGCAGACTAAATTAATCACTAGAATAAATTCCTAAGGCAAAGTAAAAGTTAAAAATCTAAACTTAATACTATAAGCTACCAAAGGGAACAAAAATCAAGCACTTCCTACAACTAAATAAGCGGCGGTCGAGAAGATAAGTCATTGGGACGAAACAGTCTTGATATCGAGAAAATAATAGGACAAATAGAGAACTTTAGGCACAAAAATAAGCAATCATAACATTTCCTAAACCCAAATAAGCTAACAAAAAGTAATCTATGATATGCTAGGAACAAGTAAAAGCAATATAAACTGATATCTAACCTGATTTAGACCTTAGAATTGATTAATGAAGATCACTGATTAGGACAGGAATGATAATTTAAAACAGTTTTGGTATGAAGTTGCAAACTGAATCAAAAGCCTTTAAAAACTAAAACCATGACTAGAAAGGCTTTAAAACTGACAACTAAATATTATTGACTCAAATTCAACAATCCAAAATCATTGAAGCACAGAATCTAAGGAAAATCCAAACAACCTTTAAAACTATGAATTTGTAAATTAACTTTAAAAACTAGATGAAAATGGACTACAACTGACTTCAATTGATCATTAAGCATATAACTCAACTTTAAAACAGAATTAAAACCAGAAATTAACCCAACTTGATTTGACTTTTACTTTTGACTTTTCTTGACTTTTTGCAAAAATTGAAATTAAGGACAAGTAAAAGCTTATGCGAGTTTAAAGGAGCAATAACTTGAGCTTATGAAACATTAACTGAGGATTTTGAAACAGAAATGACAAGTGATTATACTAAAAATTGAAATGGCATTAATAAACTTGAGATTACACTTTAAAACTGAAACTACAACTTTAATTAAATACTTGAAAACATTGAAATTGACAGGAAAGTAAATTGGCAACACTTTTCTAAATACATGAAAAATGGACGAATTTGCACGGTGAGTGATGAGGCCTTTTATAAGCTGAGATGAGGAGCTTAGGGTATCAATCAGAAGCTTCAGGAACTCCATTTTAGGCCATTGATCATCCTTTCTTGTCACTCCTTCTATTCTGAGCCGTTTGATTACTTGGATGATGTGTTTCGTACAATTAGAAGCCCTCCTTTGTCCACCCTGGCGATCCTCAAGTGACATACCCTCTGACACGTTGTCAGAAGGGTATAGAAGCATTTAAGTACGGGTAAAACGTGGGTGTGCAGGATAAAAGGAGAAGGAAGTGATAAACAGTAACTAGGTTTTTTTATCCCATTTTGGCGCGTTAATATTTATCTGGGTATTTTATTTTAAGTTTGACTGGTGGGGTTGGTATATTTGACTGTGGGATAAAAGGGTAAAGGGTCACGTGTGGTTTTATTTGGCTGGTTCAAAGGTGAGAAGGTAATAGGTAGAAGGGGGTCAGAAAGGTTTGGTGATGTAAGGGGTCACAGGGGTGGGCTTTTGGGCTTTTAGGGATAAATGGGTATTATTTTTGGGCTTTGGTATTTTTGGTACTTATTTGTGTAGAATGTATCCAAATATTCCTTTAAGGACTATACATGATATTTTGGAATTTCTAAGGACCAAAGGTGTAAATAATGAACGGATAGGGGTAATTTTGGTATTTTGGGTAAGTGGGATTTATGAGGGGTGTAAAGTGTAAATATGAAAAGTGAATGGTATAAAGTGATAAAATGGTAAAGTTGAGGGTGAAAATGGTATTTTAGGGAAAGTGAGGGATGAGATGTGAAAACTCTCAAACGGTGATCCAGAACTCCGTAATTTGCACTTTTGATCATCAAAGTCCATAAAATAGCATCCAGGCATCGACTTTTGCACTCTTCTCATTCTCGTGCCCGATTTTCTTCGGTTTTGGCTTTCTTTTGTCTGTTTTATCATATCCGTACCTGCATATGCATAAACTCAAGAAACACGCAAATATTAGGCATAAACGGCTCTTTTCTGGTTATTTTGGGCTTATTTTGGTAAAGAAATGGTATGTGTTTTTGCACATACCAAAATACCCCAGACTAGAAGATTGTCGTGTCCTCACGCAATGTAATCAATTCACGCTTCTAAAACCAAGGATTTCAACCTCTTTCTATTAAACCTATGAAAAGTAGCAAAGATTCCTCAAAAGAGATTAAGAAACCCTTAATTCTAAAAACGCTCCGTTTACCTTTTATTTCACATATAGATATTACGTTTAAGCACTTTCCATTATGAGTGACGGTTTGTTGAACTTTCATGTCGATCAATAAATCCAAAAATTTTCAAAAGATATTTTTAGGATCACGGAGTAGGAAAAACAACTCAGCGAGGAGTGACCATACGGATAGAATACATCGTCCCTGATTTTTCACAAGTTCCCAAACTAAGCGTAAAATCGAAATCATTGTTTAAATATGACTTTAGATGCTAACACTACCCATGGAAGTTACTTGTGTAATTACCTCTTGCTCCCATTTTCTTATTTTCCTCTATTTATTTTATTTTTGGTGAGAAATGAATTTCTTCAAGTTTCTCGTTTCAGAAAGTTTTATCCGATAAAGATATGAAGCTAAGACGCTAATTAGTTTTTCATCTTCCCTCGAAAACATTGCAAACAAGAATGAGGTCCACATCAAGGTCCTAATTTAACACGATTTAGGGAGATATCATTTTTATTACGACCCATCTACGAGTCCAGAGACAGAAGCTTTTATTTAGATATCTCCCGGAGTCAAAGTTTGGCTTAACACTATTTCATCACATTTGCATTTTTGCAATTTTAGGCCCTCGGTCTTTTCAACCACTAATTCAACGGGATTACCGTTTTATCAGAAGTCTTATTATGACTTTGGAATTTTCCTCCACCTTTTTGAAGTCTATGACAACAGGGGTACCGTCAGACATAGAAAACTTTTATGGCTTTGGATTTTCACTTTAATACATTTGGGCTTTATTTCATGTTAATTTTTGTGCCAAACTCCGAATCCTACGGCTTTTATACCGCAACACTGACATTACCTCGATGTATACCCAACTCTCATAAGCAAGGATTCTCTAAAGAATATAAAGAACTAACTATCGCCAAAACATAACATATTTAATTATTTATAGACATATATGGGGTGAGATAATTTTGTGGGAGCAAAAAGCCACAAGTACCTTCGATGGGCTCTAAAGAGAACCATCTACTCCATGCTTAGCATCTAAACTCATAAGTAACTCTATCATTTCTCGATCTCCATAAATTTAAAATCTCAAATAATGAGATCCGCGGATGTTAGCCGATAATTTAATTTTCTATGGTTATGGGAACAAGCTAGGGCTCAACACGCCTTGGTCAAGTCGAATTCTATTCCTACTCTCACCGTGAGAAAGCCAACAAGGTGTCAAAACATATATTAACTTAGCAAATGCTTCACAAATAATCTCAAGTCTCGCATTTTTAAAGTCACTTATTAGAAACTAGCAAATCTTTTAAAACTTCGCATATTTAAAATCACTTAGGGAAGCTTGCAAATTCTTGGCCTTGTGAGCTAGAATCGCATTTTATAGCCTCTTGTCTAAGCAATTAGCAAAGACTTTTTCAAGAAAACGCATATTTAATGTAACTTCTAAGAGACTCGCAAATACTTTTCGATCATAAAACTAGCAAAAGCTTACAAAAAAAAATAATAATTTAATTTTCTCATTTTTGCACAATTTTTCAATTTTCTAAGGAAAAACGGGGTTGTGAGAGTACACGGCAAAGAATAAGCAAGTGCGGTTAAATCAATTCGAAGATTACCCACCCAAGACTAAAATGAAACATTGTCCTCAATGTTTAAAGGAAAGGGTATCAACAAAAATCTAAAAGCCGTTTATTAAGTATGCTCAAAGATAAACGTTAGTTGATAAGATTTCGGATATCGGATTTCCATCAGCATCGATCAAACTCGAGTGGAGATAGACAAACTTCGAGCACGAGAGTCTTCATATCGGGAAATCCGAGGCAAAAACATCACAAACAACCAAACACGAGAAACCAAAGAGGCTAACCCCTTCACGTCACTTATTAGAAAAAATAGAAAGAAGATAGAGAGGATAAGCATGAGGTGCCTCCCACGAAGCGCTATTATTTTTTCTCTATGAGTCGCTAGCCTGACTCGTCCCCGAATTCATTTGTCCTTGGGGAAGAAAATGGTAAAGATACCAGGGTCAAAGATGGTGTCCTCATTCTTGAAAGAATGAGAATGGGTGGATTGGGTGGAGAAGATAATGTCGGGCATCAGCACATAAGGGATAACTCCCCCCAAACTAATCTTGGACATATGAAAGAATGATCCATCATCCGGCGGTTTAGCGGGCGGACGAAGGGATGATGGATCAAAATAAGAATACTCCAAAGAAGACGGGAGTACATGGTAGAGAATAAGATTATAAGGCTCAATAATGAAGGCATCCATCGGAGGATCTTTATCTCGGACAACTTTTGTAACAAAAAGCTCATCAATGATGGATATCCTGGGATTAAAAATCTTGTCTTCACATGAGGGCTCATCGGGATAAGTGATGGTGGAATCATCAGAGAGACAGGAGTCAAGAAAACCATCAAGAACAACCATATCCCCCTCGGGGTCATTAATGGCATCCTCAATACCCGCTGGTATCAATTCATCAAAAGCATCCTCAATGATCGGGTCATTCGTCGGATTATCGGAAATATCGTTCAAAACCTTGCTCAAATCAACCTCAAAGTAGAATCGCTCATAAATCGGAGGATAAACATCTGCAATAGTGGGACTGCCACTAATCTCTTCTTCAAATAGGAAAGTTTCAAGTTCCAGCGAGAAGTCACTATCTTTAATGGAGATAGGAGGTGAACTTGAATTATCGTTAAGGGATTTAATCTTAGAAATGAGAAGATGAACATTTAACAATGTTTCTCGTAGTGCTTCATCCTTGATCTGCATATCATTTGGCTCAATCTCTTCATCTCCTGGCTCAAAATCATTTTCTTCTTCTATGTCGATGGGCTCAGAAGGTAAATCGTCGATGAAGTCGATATATCCATAGGAATCATTATCTGAATCGGAGAACATCTCAACATGATCGCTCGAGATAACAAGAGAAGGCTCATCATAAATATCGTTAACAACCTCGGATTCACTTGGGATTTGGACAAGGACCTCAACACTAGACGATTCTGTTTCCGGAATAATACTAAGATGCTCATCCCCCATTATGAGAGAGTCAATAGGTTCAATAAGTGTTGAAGAAATATGATCATCGACCTCTTCCAAAATGACGTCACTTCTCTCAACCGGCGTGAGTGAAGGGGAAGAGTCAGAAATGAAAGGCTCGGAGACGGGAGTGGGATTGCCACTCGGAAGCACATATTTTGAAGATTCCGGAGGTGGGACAAGTGGTGTGCTCTGAGAGCTAGAAATTTTCACCACTTCCGTTGTGGCCTCCGGTACTTGCTCTTGATGAACGTGGGAATTAGAGATTGTTTTAAGCTCAGCATGAAGTTTCGTTTTGTTGTAACTCGACGAACTCATAACGGTGAATCGTGAAAGATAAGGATCGATTCTAGACTTTTTGGGATTGGAGTTGAGAGTACAAACGGGTTCATTAAGTGGTAATTCTTCCATAGCTTTTTGTTCATATTGCCCATACATACAAGTCAAACAAGTATACCGATTTCCACAGACGAGACAAAGACAGGCGAGTGCAAAAGGATCTGGATTTGGATTAATAAAAGCACTGCACATATTACAAAATCCGTTTCGACAATTATTTCCGCACCGGTCGCACATACAATTTAGACATCGATATTGATTTTCTTCCATCGGATTTTTACAGTGAAAGCAATGTCGGCCGAGGGACGGTTTTGTTTCAAGTTCGGCAAGGAAATATTCCTTCAAAATTTTCTCACAAGGATCCTCATGAACGATGGGATCATGAGGACCTCCACATTGAGCACATTTAAGAGATGCCATAAGAATTATACTTTTAGAGGAAGAAGAGATAGAATTGACGGTTTAGAGGAGAAAGGGGATTATTTTTGGGTTTTTGATAAAAGAAAACATAAAAACAAATTTTGAAAAGGAAAATCTTTTTGAGTTTTTATATTTAAGAAAAATTTGAAAACACAATATTTTTGGTAACCGTCCCGTCAACCGGTGCTCGGTAGCTCTCAAAAGTACTCGCAGCGTGGCGGGAAAGAAGAGTGGATCTTTCTTCAGTATGCAATTTAATGTCAAGACTTCCTAGAACCCCGTGTATAGGTTGTACTCTAAAGGTGAGCCGAAAAGTTTCAAAACAAACCACAAAAATTGAGCTTAGGAAACATAAGCCCAAAACCAAATAAGCCATAAGCCAGCTATAAAAGCCGAAAAAACACCCCCTTTAGCTATTGAATTTGATTTTAAACACTCGTGATATAACACTAATGGAAGAAGCATTTGGCGTTGACACTTTATAGGTACCACTACAACTCCGATCCTTACCAAAGGCTTTTACAAAACAAACTACTACAACTTGTAGCTACAACTAACAACTTGCAGCTAGCTAGCTAGTGTCTACAGCTAACACTACCGCCAAACATAGCCATTGTAAAACAAAGGGTCAAAGTATAAAGTTTTTATAACACATAGATCCTGTTTAAAAACTTGTAAAACTGTATAAGGATGGTGGAACAGATTTGTTAAAGCTTTGATAGACCGATACTAACCAATAATTTGCTACTTAATTTTACAGATACATTTTTAAACGTATATTCAAATGGGTTGTTGATTTTCGGTATGTGATTTATTATAATTGTTTTTATACCGAAAACCCACAACATTAATCATCTAAAAGGTCGGAAACCATGCTTTATAAAAAAAAAAAAAAAAAAAAAAAAAAATAACCCATCTTCAAATTATCATTCAAAACCAATCTACTCACAACAGATGGATTATAATCAGCTGATTCAAGTTTTACAAGACTTGAAAATCATGTATCAATAAAGTTGGAACAAAATACAGACTACATGCATCTTAAAATAATCATACAAAAAAATAAAGAAGAAGATAAAAATTTAAAACCTGTTAGTGAAGTAAGGTACGTTCGGCTAAGATTATAAAAGTGGCGCTTGAGTTTATATAAGGGCTAGGTATTTACAACGATTGAAATTCTGGCTGGGATTAAAGTTACCATACTTTGATTTTTCCAAATAAGTGGCTGATATTATATGGTAATTAACTAATTATGATTTACTTAGTTATTATATTACCAAAATTTACCAATAAAGTAAATTTGTTAACTTAATAACTGAACTACTTTTATGGTTAGTTTGTAAAAAAAAGAAAAAAAAAGAAAAACAAAATTGATCGAGGTTATTATGTCAAGAATAGTATCACTACTCATGATTAATTAAAATTATTGGTGCCTCCAAATTTGGATATAATCAACATGTTTTTTTTTTTTTTTTTTTTTTTTTTTTTCGTGTTTGTTTATGAATATTAATTTTAAAAGGTATGTACGTGAGACAAAATCTACTAAATGAATCTTAATCTACCCCGCAAAGCAGCGGCGATACCAAACATGCATTTTTTTGTCGTATGACGGTTTATTAGTTTGATAGTTCTAAAATAATTAATGCGTTTTTAAATTTTCGTAAAATATATAAATACAAATATAGATATCCATACTTATACTCATTTGAACTTAGTAAAACTTAAATGTTTATGATGAAATTTTACATTGATGGTCCAAAACATTGAGTAAGAGACACGAATAAGATTAGCTTGGACGTTTTTGACTAGTTAATTAGCTAGTCTAATATAGACTTTTACTCCTTATAAGATTTTGTGGGATGCCGTGGATTAGAGTGACCCAATCAAAACACGCAATGTAATCAAATTTTAACTAAGTTTGACATCTAAAAGATACTTGGTCCTCTTATTTTGTTACAAGGAGTGCGCGTATAGCCATTTTCGAGCCAATAAACGTTTAACTAGTATCTTCGTCACTCATCATCTCGACAAACCAACCATTATAGTAGAATGGTTTAATTGGCTCTAGTCCTGGTTTCCATGCTTAATTTCAACATAGCAAGCCAAATAACTACTTACCCAAATGGTTAACAAGTTTATTTATCATTG
This sequence comes from Chrysanthemum lavandulifolium, assembly GCA_022545495.1. NCBI lineage: Eukaryota > Viridiplantae > Streptophyta > Magnoliopsida > Asterales > Asteraceae > Chrysanthemum > Chrysanthemum lavandulifolium. The sequence goes on along the minus strand of CM040241.1, from coordinate 26,311,401 downwards.
ATGACGAGTGTTTTTGTTTTGTTGCTCTGTTGTTTGGTGTCTATGTTTAATTTGCATTGTTTCATCCAACTTTTATGGTCTAAGGGGGGAATGTAGCAAGCGTCATTAACATGTGATGACTATAGTCTTCTAGTGGAGATCTATCTTTTTAAACTGTAGGTATTTTCTAGTGGAGATCTATTTTCGGTCAATATTTTGGAAGATAGATAAGTAGAGGTATCCAAGGACTTCATCAAGGAATTCGTTAATAGTATTGAGACATCCTTTGCCATCATTTTATGGAGACTAAATCTCCTTAACAAGTATAAGATGGTTTCGAAATTTTTGAGGGAATGAAAATGAAAAAAGAATGATTTGCGTGGTGTTGGTTTTACACTGATTAATCGAAGAATCAAAAATGAAAAAAGAACGATGCAAATACACACGTCTATGTTGGGATTTAAAGATTTAAGGAGACAAAACAAGAAAAATGAAACAAGAAGGATTTAAAGTGTCAAGAAGGAAAACTATAAAAAGATGAAGATTCTAGAAGATATACTTTAAAGAATATTTAGTTTTCTAATTGTATTATGTTTCCTTATGCTTATCCTTTGTAAACCCTAAATCTATATTATGTAAAGAGATGGGGCGTATGGTTTAGTGGGTGCACACACAATGTAGACGTCTAGGGTTTGGTTGTAGCCACAAGGATCTTTGATCTCTGTTATAGTTAGGTAACCGTACTACACATGATCACGTAGTATTGGGGCTTGTATGGTGTTTAATGATAATGATGAAAACCTTATGACAATAACATTGTTGTTCTATTTAATCCGTTGCGTATTCTCTTTGTTATTGTTATTCCTAGTGCTCAAAACGATTCATGGAGTCTAACAAGTTCCACAATTGGTATCAGAGCTTAGAGAGCTCGTTACCTAGGGATTCACAAGGTTTTATTTGTAGAAGAATGAAGAAAAGAAGAAAAATTCGATTTTGGTTAAATTTTCGTAAAGTTTCTGCAGGTTAGTTTTCAAGAGATGATAACTTCTTCGTTCACCGTTGGATCGGGCTGCAATTTTTTGTGAAGACTCTCTATATATCAGTCTAACTTTTCAACGAAGGGATCTTCCATCTGAGCTCTAAATAGAAAGATATAGGCTATCAAAAACTGCTTTAGAGAGAGGTATGAAATTCAAATTTTTAGGGTTTTCTTCGTGCTTACTTGGGTTATTTCATCCTAGAAGGTGGACATATGTTGTTTGATGTCTAAAATTCATGAAAAAAAGCAGCTGTAAATGTGTATGATCGATTTTTGGTGATTTTAGGGTTTTATCGACACTTTAAAAGTGTTGTCTTTATGATTTTGTTTGTGCAAGTCATGTTGGTGAAAACTAAGGTTTTTCATCAAACCCTAATCTGGTCAAAAAGTTTTGGTCGATTTTGGTTGTATTGATTAGGGTTTAGGCTACTGATGCTTGTGTTTGGATTGGATCATCAAGTGAGCTGTTCATTCATCAATATTTGTTATTCGTAGTAATGGTACTACGCATAATATTCCTGATTTTGAGGGAGTAAGGCTACAAGCAGGATGTGATCATTGTGAGGTTACTGGTCATTCAAATGTCTTGTTTCTACTGCTATTATTCATATATTACTGTTGCTACATGAAATTAGTGCTGCTTGTTCTAAATCAGTTATTACTGCTACCTATATTTTAATGCTTCCAAGGATAAGTTTCTACTGCTACGCTTTCACTTACTACGGCTCGTTCCATGTTTATGCTGCTGTGGATAGTTTATGCCGCTAGCTTTATTCATATCGCTGCTACCTTTGAAAGTATTGATGCTACCTTCAAGTTTCTACTGCTAACCCTATGTTAAAGCTGCTAGTTACTATCAACAAGTTAGTACTGCTCGAGGTAATTTAGTGTTTGCTCAGTAGTTAGTTAATACGCTAGCTCGAGTTAATGTTATCGCTTGTTTTTATGTACTACCGATTCGTACTACTTGTTCATATTGGATTGAATTGTCTTGAATACATATGCTTTCATGAAATGTAGTAATAAGAGCTAAGAGGATATATTCATTTTGATTACTAATGTTCTTTTGGTATTCGTGATACTACTACCGACCTTAAGTAGATACGCTAGTTCAGTAGTTACTATTGTTAGAGTATTTTACTAATGTTCAATCATATTGATGTCGCTTCTTCAAAGATTACTCACCGGTTGATCTCGAATATTATTGTGGTCATTCTACAAACCTAATGCGGAATTAGGATGTTCATTAATGGTTGGTAATACATGGTGTTCGTGGTTATTGATGGTTAGTTTTTCATACAACTTTTATGGTTGATTCTATTGCTTTTGGTCATAAGATGGTTAACATATAACTATCTTACATGCACCATTTGATGGGA
>CM040241.1:25669942-25708904 GCA_022545495.1 Chrysanthemum lavandulifolium | reverse complement strand
TTGAAAGTTGTCGATTTGGGTTTGTCATCGATCTTTGTTGGATATAAAGATTCGATGACTTCATTAAAATATAATATTTTTGTGTATATACTATTCATTGGGTTGTCAACCCACTAGATAAACATAGTCAAGCAGTGATTCAAATGTGACTTGTTTAAATTCTAGTTACATACTTACATCCATACATTAATCTTTCAAGTTTACCTCATAATATCTTCATGTCAATCAATAAAGAGTGATGTTATTTAGAGCTATAACACAAAAGGTTATGCTAATATCTAAATATTATTATTAGCATTTCGTTACTTCATATTTTCAAACGGTAGTGTTACCGAGAACATCCGTAATGGTACCTCGAATAACGACTTATTAGTATTTGAAAAAGTTATTCATATCATTTTACACGTATCAACAACTTAATAAAAAGCGTGTTACACAAGATTTAATGTATAAAACACATAAAAGCTTTTAGTAATTACTTTTGCATAGGAGAAAACTTTGGTTTAGGGTTTAAGGAGTTTTAGGGTTATGAGATCGTACCTTAAGCGAGGGTATCATTCCCTTTATATATGCACGGAATCCTTGTTGGTTCGTGTTCCCCAACTGCCAGCGTATCCGCCTAAGTCGGTTGGGGAATGATTATCTTCATATTTTAGAAGATATCCATATCCATTCGTAAATAGATTTGGACTTGGGCTTTCGTGAGCCCGAACCTTTATTGATATTGGCCCGAGTCGTCTTTGGGCTTGTAAGTATTAGGGCGTGGTCGGGTTCATGACCCGACACGGACTATCGTCATCATGTCCCCAGGTCTAGTATGCGCGATGCGTAGCTGCGGATGCTAGACTAATGACCGTAGTCCCAAAAACAAATAATATCTGAAGCGTATCGAGAAGCCATATACTATCCGTAGGTACAATGTATCGAGACATCCATGTGAATAGTCAAGGCCTCGTTAATCGGGGAAAGTTCTTGTTGTCACATCAAGTCATCTCGTCCACACAAAGAAGCCTAGTGGGATCACGTGTATGATCGTGTGGAAAGGAGAAATATATAACTTGGGGATTCATTTTCACGGATTTCTCACGGTAAAAACACCTTCCGCCATTCTAAAGCAAATCAAAAGTCGTTATCCCCAAAGCAACCAACCACCAAGGTAACCTGCGGCGTCTTGTAATAACGAAAAAAGACAACAACATGGTTAAGCGGTTGTCGACTTCACCTCGACCTTAATTTAATCGATCGATGGAATTTACCTCAGTTACTTTATACCGGGGCGTGCATCCGGTGGTTCGGATCGCGTGCCACGATTGCGGATTTCCCGAAGAAAGTGGGTGTTTACACGGTTATTAATTTGCGAATCAACGTGTGCCCTATCACGCTTTCTATGCGATGTGTTAAATTATTATCGCTACACATATCGCGATTACCTTTGCATCGGTGACCAAAATAACTAATTTGAAGTAAATTGCCGTTTGTTGGGTATTAATCCCACCATGACTTATTCAGCGCTTTTTACCACACTCATAGGCGCATGGGTGGGTAACGTTTTCGAAGCCGCCGGTGAGCTGCGGTGCTACGAGACAAATTAGGCCCTTAGGAATTGGAGGAGTATTTCTTACGGGTAGATGATACATGTTTCCGTGGGATTATGAGTTCTATACGAGGAACACTACGGAGGATGAGTGCCCATTGCAGGTCGTATAATGTCGAGGATGCGGGCGATAAATGCTAACGCATCCCGTTAGTGCGTATCTGAGGATTTTGGTGCACATGGGGATCGGTAGTAATTATTTCGGTCCGAAGATGAGATCCCAATCTTTTAGGCGCCAATGGCGGGGGTGGGTACTTATTCCTCCGCATCTGCGTGTAACTAATGTAAGAATAATCCTTCGTCTTGTTTCTTGATATATAGCTGTTTGTATATGTGTTTTGTCTTGCGAGAGATGGATCATTCCTTTGTTATCTGACTAAGCGAAGCCGTGGCCGTAAAGGCGGGAGTAAGACCGTTGAGGAGGACGAGGCCTATCTTGGCGCAGCGGAAGGCGTGTCATGGGCGGCCGTGGGGATACGAGGGACAAGTTCCTCCGTTGCCGTGGAGGCAACACCGGCTCTGAGCCGTCCCGATCACGAGGGGCGTCGGTTGGTAGCCGATCGGCGCCCGTAGTTGGGGCTCGTCACGAAGAGAAGAAGAAGAGAAGTCGCGCTCGATCATGAGGACCCGACAAGATCATGGGCGGGCCCGTCAAGGAAGAAGCGTCCGTGGTTCAAGCGTGGAGTTGTCCTCCAGCGATGAGCGTCGTCGCACCATCTGCGAGGGCGGGCCAAAGTAAGTAACACCATATATGTATAACCTCTTGTCGGTTGGTGAATGTGCTGTTGTGATTCTAAAGTTGCTTTGGTGATCATGCGCGAGGTGGAGCGGTCATAGAGTCACCTCAGAAGGCTAGTCCGATACACTCGGCGCATTACGAGCGCGAGCGGGATAAGGAAGACCGGTCCGATGCAAATGTCTTGCTGGGGCAATTAGTTGAAGAATTGGTTGAAGTTTACGCTCATCGGGCTTGATTGTGAAGTTGAAAAGCGAGTATCGATGGAAAACCAAGACTCCCAAAGGACCAAACTATTTCTTTCTTTGGGCCTTAGTTGGAAATACCGGGCACAACTAGATGGCGCTCATGCGGAGGCGAGGACACGAGCACATATGCTCAGCAGTGAGGACAAGATGGCGCTAATGTGCCAAATAAACCAAGCGTCTTGATGCGACCAAGTATAAATCTGCGTCTTCTTGGGCCTGAAACATCTGGAGCAGGGTAAGGACAAAATGTTTGCGCAATTAGGGGAGCTTGGAGGCTGTGAGCTGGTCCTTAGAGGTCTGAGGCAAGGCTGCGTAAGCTAAGCATCGAGTATGACGAGGTGTATCCGCGGTGATGTGCGTGATAGCGGGCCGGTGGCTCATAGCCCATGGTGCGCCTAGGCGCCACTGAGTACCTGGAATCGCGGTAGTGATGCCTTGGGAGGTAGTGCGGTGTGCTCTTGGCGTGGCCGTCGGAGGCTATTGAAAAGCTACGAAGCCAAATTGTTGGAGACACCCTTGATAAGGTACCCCATTTATGTTGAGTCATATGAGCATCTGATCCTTGCCATGCGAGAAGATGAAAGACTTGGGCTGCCAATGATATCGGACTTGGCGCGATCAAGATTACCAATAAATCGATCATGCGGGGTTGACTTTGGCGCGTCATCGTCTTGAGGATGCGAGCACAACGGACTTTATTTGAAGCCCGTGGGTGTGACTCAAGTTCACTGTGTTTGCGTCCGGGGATAGTCGAGCCCCTGCATTGGAGAAGAGGTACCTCTAAAGGAGGTTTGGGCGCATGTCGACCGTCTTGCTAAGAAAAAGGGGATCGCGGTAAAGGCCATTTTGTGTGGGGTTGGTGCGGCCCGTTTGCCAAGATCGATGGGGTGCCCGTGGCGTGTGCCGTATCTCGTAAGGATGCGGTATGTTGAAGGGCGTTGGCGTAGCCAAAAAGCAATAGTCCCTTGGTTCTTACGTGCTTAAGCGTTGTAACGTTTGGTAGTGGACACGTTCAATGTCTTTGTAATAACTCGTAGTTATAAATAAATGTTTCTTTTACATTTGTGGATGTAATGTAAGCCTATATTTTTGTCCTTTGTATGTATAAAGAAACAAGCGTGTGTAGGCCCTTTGCAAATGTGGAAAATTCATAGTCGTGTATGAAAGTTATAGTGTACTTGAAAATAATTCTAAGTATTTAAACATAATCGTGTATGTTATGATTCACGTCTTGTAAATATCGCAATAAGGAAGCAAGTATCTTGGTTCCTCGGTTTGTTAAGCGTGCGCGTATGCATTGATGCGCAACCGTCGTGGGATGTAGGTAAATGGCTATTCAGCGTCTTGAGAACAAGGTGTTTAACAAGGATGCGTGATCCATTATTGATGGGTTTGCAACCCTCTTACTCAACAAGTCGGTTAGTAGGTCAACTTATCCTGTTACCATCGTAGGTTTATTTGTGGTGCATACGCGCCATCGTGGGCAAGAAATAAAAAAATTGTTAACACATACGGTATATGGAATAACAACTTTAAAATGTGTGCGGAGTTAGCTAGAAACATGACGTTTTTTAATACTTTCAAGTTTATCAAGTAACAAAGAAAGCGATAAATATGAAAAATAAAAGCGGGTACATGAATGTTTATTGAGCCTTTGAGAGTGCGGGCGTCTGCGCTATCTTAGTAACAATCCTTATAGGTAGCACCTCTTGAGGTTCTTGATATTCCATGTCTTGTGATGAGTCGCGACCATCAAACCTCGTGGCCGGTGTCTTTGTGCCCGTTGCTTGATAACCTCATAAGGTCCTTCCAGCTTTGGTCGAGCTTACTGTATCTTGTGCGGCTTGCCTCATTGGGCGGTAGACAAAGTCCCACAGTGCGAATGAAACACTGCGTACCTTGGCATCATAGTATCCTTTCATTTTGACTTTGACCTTGCCTCCCGTATGGCGGCGTTCGCGTCTTTCTTCGAGTGGGTCCAAGTCGTCGTCTTTCGTCGTCGTTTGTGGTGCATTAATCTCCGCGATGCGGATAGTTGCATGCCGATCTCGGTTGGAATAACGACACATCCGTATACTAGAGAGAAGGGTGTCCCTGTCTTTGGTTTTAAGCGAGTGCGGTGTGCCCATAATACATGTGAAAGTTCTTGACCCACCTTCCTTTGTGCTTGTCAGCGTGCTTTGATTCCTTCACCCGGACTTGGTTTTGCGCTCGACTAAACCATTGGTTTGTGGGTGCGTAACAAGCCTAAAGTGTTGGTGATGTTTAACTTTCGCACCAATCCTTAAAGGGTTGTCGCGAAATTGTTTCCATTGTCGAGATGATTTCACGGTAATCGAGCGGCATACAATATTGTCCCGACAAAGCGTTTTACAGTTGCCGATAATTGTTACTCTGCTTTTGCCTCGATCCACTTGGTGAAGTAGTCTATAGCGACTATGAAATTTGAGACCGCTTCTTGCTATTGGAAAAGGGCCGGCGATATCAATGCCCCGTTTGTAGAATGGCCATGGCGTGATTGGTGTTAACTCGTGCGTGGTTTGCGCGGAGCAGATGCGTGGACTTGGCAATCATTGCACTTCCTTATCAAATCCGCGCATCTTTATGCATGGTTGGCGATGGTATCCGATCGCATGGCGCGTGCTACAACGGACCGTGGTCTGCGTGCATGCTACATGAACCCTCATGGATTTCTCATGACACATAATTTGCTTGTGCGGGGCCTCTGCGCGAAGCCGTGGTTGGAGGAAAGGCCGTCGATCTACGGTATGTTGTCGGCGCGATTCGAATCTGCGGCATGCGGCGTATTCTGCGAGCTTACATGCATTCTTGGGGTAATGTCCCTTTGCTTAAGAAATGCGCAATTGGGGTCATCCATGTAGGACCATCCTCCTCATGATTGCGGAAACTTCCATCTCGCTATTGACTTGCTTTCGATGTTTCCACGGCCTTGCTTTGATAAGTGTGCGAAGCTTGTCGAGGCTATCTTGCTCGGTGCATACGCTGCGATTTTCTCCTCTAGGGACTTGCTTGATAGTAAATCTGTCAAAGCCTTTGATCGATCTTTAGTCTTCTCAAGATCTTGAATCATGTTTTCTTCTTTGGCGCGTATTCACCTGACACATGGTTGGCCACTAGTCGAGTCTACATTTGCTTCTAAGTTCGTCGCCCATTCGATTGCAATCGTAGTCCGGTGATCGGGCTTCATATTACGCCTCGTTGTTTGTCGAGGTAAATTCAAAGCGGTGCGTAAGTGAATTCCACTCCTACGGGTTTGTGAGAATAAGGCCGACTCTGAGCCATCCGCGCATGAGGACCCATCGTAAACAAAATCCATGGATCTTGTAGTGCTTTTGCGCTTGGTGTAGGTACCTCGTCGATGTCGGGCTTCTCGATGATGAAGTCGCGAACTTGTCCTTTTATTGCGATGCGTGGTGCAAGAGATGTTATGTTCACTAGCAACACACTCCACTACGGAGTCGTCTGGCGCATCGGGTTTGGAGATGATGCGCTTGATGGCTTGATGCGTAATTACCGCTATCGGATGCGCTTGGAAATCACCGTAGCGATCGCTTGGCGGCAAACACTAATGCCAAGACCAATTTTTCCATGGCACTATAGTTCATCTCCGTCTTCTTGAGAGCTTTCTTGACAAAATAGATAGGGGTTTGCAGTCCCTATCATTAGTAACCTTCTTGTTGGCCCCATGAGTTCTTGCGGATACATGATCGACTCTTCCACAGTCGGGTGCCACGAGTGTTGGGGCGTTGCTAGATCTTTGTTTGAGTGTGGTGAAAGCTTCTTCCGCCTCCGTTGTCCACGAAAGTCACCCTTTTTATACTTCTTGAGTGTTTTGAAAAGAGCAATGACTTTCTGCGACTTAGGCGAGGAACTGTTGAGGCGGCAAGTTTTCCATTGAGGATTGGACCTCCTTGGCGTGCGTGGTGAAGGAAGTTCTATTCTTGCCTTGGTCTTTTCGGACAAGGTTTTATGCCATCGGGTTCTATCAAGTACCCTAAGAACATGCCTTGGTGGCCTTAGAAGGTGCGTTCTTAGGGTTTAGCTCATGTTGATCTCGTAGAGTCTTGAATGTCTCCTCATGTCGCGCATGAGTTCACTTTCGGTGTGACTTTTAATGACCGAGTCATCGCGTAGACTTCAAGTTCGGCCCTTTGTTTTCAAAGCGGTGTCCTGACGACGGTAGGTGGCACCCGCATTCTTCAAGCCAAGCGGCATTTTTGTATGTGATTACGCCTTGGCTTGTGTGGAAAAGTGTCTTTTCCTCGTCTTCTGGGCCATTTGTATCGGTGATACCCTTTATGCAGCGTCAAGAAAGCACTTTGCGGGTATCCGCAAGGACTCTACTTTCCAATCTATCTACGGTAATGGATAGCGATCCTGCGGGCATGCTTTATTGAGATCGGTGAAGTCTACACATTCGCCGGTGCCATCGCTTTTTGACCATTCTTTGGTTAAGCGGTCGTGGTAATAGACTTCACGCATGATTCCGCGTTTACCAATTTACGTACCTCTGCCGGATTACTGCGCCCTGCGGGGCTTGCCAGCGCTTCTTACGGCGTATGGGTAAGTATCCTTGTCGGATTACGAGTTTATGCTCGTGATCGGCGTGGTACTCGGTCGTATGCAGGCTCCCATGCGAAAATATCCACGTTCTTTTGTAGGGGGCGCGCACGGCCGCTTCTTGGTTGTCCGACAATGATCCTCGATGGTTATCTCTGGTCCGGATATTACGGGTGAATGCGACCTTAAAGTTGGGAATTTTGGCGCCTTTGCCGGATTGGTTCCCTTCGCGTATAGCGTGTTACATTCTCTTTAACACCGTGGCATTGTAAAGTGACAATGCCCCTTATTTGGAATTTAAGCATCCGTCTTGTTGTTAATGACACCGCAGCGCATGGGCGATATCCGGGTCTCCAATAATGCCATTATATGATGAAGGTTTGATCACCATGAAATCCATCGAGTTGTTGTAGAGTGCTACGTGTTGCCATGCGACTAGCGATCGTAGTTGGCCCATAGGCCGTATCTTCTCACTGTGAAGCCGGTGAGTGCGATGTGACAGATTTAGCGACTCGTATTTGGTCGTAGTCTTTTAAAGCAATGCTCATACATAATATTTGCGATGCCCCCATCGATGTACATGCGGTGTATGTCGTGACCACCGCGCTAATTTCAATGGTGAGGGCTCACGATCTTTGCGTTGTCCGCGATCAAAGTAGGAAGAGATTTCACTCCTTGGAAAACTCTTGGCGACCTTCATGTCGGTGGTTATTTGCCGGCGTCGTATCATATAGATTGTGTCGGCCTTATCCTTGGGTGTCTCTTCTTGCTTTCATTCTTTTGCTTATCTCTTCCTCTTTAATGTTTTTAACTAAGTGGTCACCTGCCCCGCTGACCATCTTGTCGATGAGTTGGCCTTGTTGGACACACTCGTTAGTGGTGTGACCACTTTTGTGCATGGTAGTCGCGGTATCCATTCGATCGCTTATCTTACGGTGTGCGCATCTGCGGCGGTCTTAGGAAATTCGCTCCCTGCTGCGGTATTTCCTTTGGGGTTTTGATCGGGGGTATACTGTCATTATCCCATCTCTGCGCTCCTCACGGCTGCGGTAGCTCTATTACAGTTATTACCTCGGTCATTGGATTGTCTCCGAGTTGTTCTGTGGCCGTGCTTGGAATAGTTCTTTTGCTATCCGCCCGTGGCGGCTTCTCCCTGGACAAAAGGCCGAGGCGCTTCATGAGCTCATCGAAGGTCTCGGGGATCTTGTCGTTCAATCTCTTGATGAGTTACGGGTTATTAATCCCATTCATGAAGCCGAGATTTTTAGGACTTGAGGCGCTTTAACTGCATGCATTCATCTTTGAGCGTTCCATGAATGCGCTCGTGGATTCTCCTTGGTTACATTTTACCTGGCGAGTTCGGCGGGGTTTTTATACACTTTTGCGTTGAGTAAAATTTAGGCGGCGCCTTTCTCAACTCTTCAAAACCATTCACGCTCGCCCGTGGGAGTTTGTTGAACCGAGTTCAGCGCACTTCCACGGTGTGGAATTAAACATGTGGCACCAAGCGGTTGTGGCGATTTTCGATGGTTGCGGTGATTCAAAAATTTTAGGTGATCATCGGGATCACTGTCCCATCGTAGGTTTAACATTTGCGGGCATCGTCTTCTGCTTATTCGGAGAAATCACTAATGCGTCGGTGAGCGCATCCGCTAGCGGCGCCATGGGAGACATGTCTTCCTGCTTGGCTATCGCGTTTATACGGATTTCCAATGCCCGGTATCACTATCCTCGTTGTCGGAGGAATTGTCGGAAGATGAAGTTACCTTCTTACGGCGCTTCGGCGGCCATCTTGATCGACTCATAGTGCGGATCGAAGGGCTTTCACTGGGGAATACTTTCTCCCAGGTCTATCATGTACTCTCGGCTACCGGTCTAGCGTGAACCTTTGATGCGCCGCTCTTCTCTATCACTATCGCTCAAATGTTGCGGTGAGATGTCTCATCACCCTCGATTCTCCTCCCGATTACATTGAATCTGGGGTTTATGTCCAGCTTCCTCTGCGCTTTTCCTTGGTGGCGCGGTGGGGAAATATCATACTCAGTCGAAGTTGAGTCGGGCTTCGGTTCATACGATCTATTCTTCTCTTCCTCTTGCATGAGGCGGCGTGATGCCGTGGTTTTGGGATCTGGCTTACGGTGCTAGTGCAGTGCGACTCCTCGAGGTGAGTGCGTTTGTTTCTCTTCTTTGCATTCTTATCCCGACTGGTGCCTCTGGTACCTTTGTCGGTCGGTTTCTAGCACCGATTGGAAGGGAGTAGTAAAGGCGGGTTGTTCAGTCGCGATGGGTCTACTCACTCGTGGTGGTTGTAGTGACACAGGTTACTCCGATTGCGGTTCTACGGAGGAAGATCAAGTCTTGACGACCCCTTATTTTTAGCGTATTTGGTTGTCCCGGTATGCTTGGGGTTGATCCACTCTGCGATTTCTTCCCATAAGATCATTGCGATCGGCGATTGCCGTGTTTTGTCATTCTAGTATCGATTCTTAGTGTAGGGTCCACGGATGGCGCCACTTGTTGATACAAAGTTGGGCGTTCACGATTTGGAGCTCGGTTCTCGTACCAATTGAGAATTGCTGCTTGAGACACTGCGCGCTAGAGACAAGAAACAGATTAGGCTTCCAGTGGGATTGTCTCCCGATTATCCTCCGCGTGAGTGAGTGTCGGTTTAGGGTTTAAGGAGTTTAGGGTTATGAGATCGTACCTTAAGCGAGGGGTATCATTCCCTTTATATATGCGGAATCCTTGTTGGTTCGTGTTCCCCAACCAGGCGTATCCGCCTAAGTCGGTTGAGGAATGATTATCTTCATATTTTAGAAGATATCCATATCCATTCCGTAAATAGATTTGGACTTGGGCTTTCGTGAGCCCAAACCTTTATTGATATTGGCCCGAGTCGTCTTTGGGCTTGTAAGTATTAAATTTGTGGTGGGTTCGTGACCCGACACCCGGACTATCGTCATCTAGCAAGTATTTTGCTTCATTAATCCTTTAAAGTATATGTAAATAAGTTCTTACATGCAAACATCATGGAAGTAAGAAAACAAATAAAGAATAACTAATGCGTTATCTATACCCAATCAAAACAAATAAATAAACTTTCATTTGGTAAGCGGTTTCAATAAACAATCACGAAAAGTCCATTTATAAGCGGTTCATTTATCTTTAGGTCAACCTCGATTATAAGCACTCCAAACAGCTCGTATAAGTAATTTAAATAAGCACTCAAAACGCCCTATAGGAAGTTTAGATAAGGAGTCCAAACAAGACCTATAGGCTATAAGTATTTTAAGTAGGCACTCCAAAACAACCCTTTAAGTAGTTTAAATAAGCCCTCCATGCATAGGAGTCGAACCGAGTAGCCTATGTTCATTCAATGAACACCTTTGAAAAGATTGGCCCGGCTTTGTTTATTGTCATAGCAAATGAAACGGCCACAAGATATTACTATAAATCATTATGATCTTTAGGGGTAAATGTTTATCAGACGGTGTAATTTCAACCTCGGAATGATCAACGTCTTTCCAAAGTATGTTTCGTTTATTATATTTGCTTCCTTCAAAGTTCTTACTAATCTAACAAATTAATTTTTTAGTAAGAGAATTTTTTTTAATTAATAATGTTTATTGACAATTGGTATAAAAAAAATAGTTGTTGAAAAAGAAAAATAAATATTAGGACGTTAACTTATAAACTCTGATATGAAATAAAACCTCAGTAACAAACAAAAAATATACAATGGGCTTCCGCGTATCCATTATACGCTCAACCATGTATCAATCCATTAACTGTTGTATTCCATTTTGTATTCCTTAGTTTAATATAGTAGTTGGCATCTTTCAAAGGGAACATGGTATCCAAACACACCCCTATGATGGACTAAATACCATATTATGCACCAAACTAACTATATGATTTATATTACAATTTGCTATTGATATATTACATTTGTGTTTGAATCTTTATGCTTTGCAAATTGACCATATCAATATCAAAGTCATATTAATATTACTTCACACTTAAATATTTAGATGATAACAAATATCATCTCGTTAACCATACACATCAACACACTACATGATAAATAATCTACACAATTTGCATAAACATTGTACAAAATTACAAGAATACATATCAAATAACCCAAAGTCCGATTAAAAGATCATTCATGTTTACAAAATAATAATGTCCGTGTCCATCGTTAATTAGTCACCGATTCACGATTTGATATAGCCGTCGAGATGATGGTGCATACCTTGAAGCTTTTTGTTAGTCACTTTCTGATTTGAATGAATTAGAAAAAAGATGGTAGTACAAACAATAGACACAAATACATGGAAGACCAAATTTAACTTTGCTTATGTATCCTGCTTCATTTCTTTGTCACGTATTAATCATCATTCGCCATGTAAACATGCCATGCGTTTCGACAATCGAATCGGTTTGATAAATCCATTGCTTGTAAAGCATTCTACAACCCTTTTCCACGAGAGACCAACACACTAAGTCTTAATAAAAAAAATCACTTTGTACCATTAAACACAAAAATCTTTCAAACAAATGAAAATAGGATGGTTATGAACATTAGCCTTGTGAACAACGGGTCGTTGGTGCTTATAAACATAGGCTTTTAGTTGAAGATGGATTTAGGTTGCTGAAGAAAAATGCCTTTGGGTTGTTGATGAAAACTGGCTTTGGATTGCTGATGAAAAATGGCTCTCGGTTGTTGATAAATGGCTTTGGGTGCTGTGAGCTGGGTTTTTTTCTTATGTATGATATCAGTCAAATATCACATAATAATGTTACAATAATGTTTTCTAATTATATAAAACAACAAATAATACATTTATAAAGGAATTGCTTTTAAAATAGCAAAATTCGTACGTTCAACCTAACGGATAGCTATAGAGAACCATAGCTCTCTACATTAAAAATATGAAATTGAAGTTAAACACATACATACCCATCCTATACTTATGCCTAATAGCATTTACTGTCCCCGTATAAGCTATGATCCTTTTGCATCAAGCTAACCTAATCATCCTTATAATCCTTTTGCATCAAACATGAAAAGTCAAAAATTAAAGTGGCAAATCCTTCCGTTAAGCCAATTTAGTTTTGTTAGCAAATATCTATTTCTAGCTATTTAATATGGGTTCATATATACAGAGGTGTTAGCATGTACTCAATATCATCTGAAAAGAGTTAAGATGCTTTTTCGGTTGTCACATTACTTATCCTATTCCTCATATTTATTGACATTTTATCAAAAGTTATTAAATAAGTTAGCTAACCTCAAAATATAAGGAGCGAGGATTTCCAATGATAATTGCGGTTGATTTATCATCTTTACGGTTCAGCATGGTAAAAATTTCTTTGTAAGAGCACAAGATACATGTTAACACCTCTGTATAGCCAGTCAGTGCGACCCAAAGTAAAAAACAACCAAAAGTCCTTTTCTTATTATGGACCTTATAACTCACATAAAAGCTTATCCTTGTCAACATAAATAAATGATATCCATGTCCAAAAAGAAATAGATGGGAAGACTACTCGTCCTAGTATTTTTACCCGTTAGATATAAAACTTAACCAAAATCAACCCATTTCTATATAATCGGGGTGAAAATGTTCCCTCTGAGTTTTACATTTAGTAACAAACTGAATTACGGGCGCATGCTAAAAAGTAAGATTTATTCATCATTCCCATAAAGTTGCAACATTTTTCATTTTGAAACCTCTCATAAGTATTGCAAAAAAACTATGTTTACACCTTCTAATGAATGCCCTCATATAATTAAACAACTCATATAAAAGTTCAAGAATGTCACAGCATGCTTTGCGGCCCATTAAGTGTTAGAAAAAAGCATATAACAAAATCACCTTATCAAGTTTCTCTTGTTGCACAAGTCTTCTTAACCTCGAAGTTAATACCTCCTAAAGTTTGGGGCCACCTCATTCATTTGCTACATAACAGAAAGATAACATTACTATCAGTTACAATAATTGAATAAGAGTACCTAATTTGATGATACAAAGCATGTCTGTCACTTTGTAAATGGGTATAATTTTGATCCCCTTTGTCGTCACTTTCACACATTTTTTATTGTGTGTTGCCTTTAATCCAACAGAAGCTAAAGGTTGGGATGAACTGACATGTTGGTCCAACAATTATAACTACTAAATTGAATGGGTAGGTTATATACCTTTCTGATAACAATTATGGATAGCTTGTCAGGAGCAAAGCTCAGCTCTAACTCGGAACGTGCCATTAAAATAATTTCTTTTTCAAATTTGACCACAAAGCTTTGCAGCAACGTATATTCCAGAGCTCTTAAGTTTTCATGCTCTTACAGGATCCTTTCTCACCCCGCCGTGAGTAACATATCTGAGCTTGGAACTGTCAACATTGTCATTTTCCCTAAATTGTTCACATGAAATGACCACATCAGCACTCAATGCAAAAAAACTTATGTATTGAGGAAGCTAACAATCTTGATTATTCATTAAGCAAATGAACAGGTGATATGATCTCACATATCTCTAGACTACCCGCGGGATACTTTTGAATGTTTATTTTAACGACGAGCTTATCCTTATAAGCAAAGTCTACAAATCAAGATATTATAAAAATCTTATTTAACCCTATGGGTAAACTTGTTATTCTAAGTCCATCGAAACAATCGGGTAAAATTAAAAAAAAAAAAAAAAAAAAATGAAATTTACCGTCAAACGAATCCCACCCGCTTAGATTCATATAAAAAGCTCGAATATGACTTTATCGAGTCGCCACCTTGATCTCTTAGGGTCATTCTCCTTCAGCCTCTACGAACAGTTCTATGCATAAAAAACATGTTCATTAGTACTGTAATCATAAATTGATTCTACAATGCATGGAACTCAAACTTAGTTTCGCAAAGGGCCTCATCAGAATAAAGTCTTATCGCCGTCATATGCAAATCCTTTACCACCTATCTCATACTTATAGTCACATAAGAAATTCATAATGATCATGAAATATATAGTCACATAAGAAAACTTAATTAAGTTATCTTGTACCTAAAGATTAGCATACTAAATAGATGAACTCAAACCAAATTTTCGCCAATTTCACATGAAAAGAAAAATTCAAATTAAAGATCCAATAAGCACTTTAACACGAAAATGTGAAAGATATTATATATACCTCTCGCATATACAAAGATCCTGCTTATGACGCCAGGACAACGAACGAATCTCCTAAAGATAAATTTTAACTTACCGAGTTGAATCAGAGATGTATGTATACAAATGCAGAAATCAAGTATCAGGACCCAACAACTCTATAATATAGAAAATAAGAAGAATGAAATTGTGAAGGAAAAGGAAATAAAGATGGAGAAAAGGCAGATGGTTAATGAATACTTTTACCCTTGTTCCTTGTATGGTATGTTTCAAGCCGTTTTTTCAATGTCCATCTATGGGAAACAAAACTCAAGCAAAACAAAATATAACCTTAAATGCTGGTGTTTGGTCCATGTTCTGGCTATTCTTGTCTTCTTGACCTGCATCAACCATAACAAATAAAAAAATATTAATTAATTATCCATTCTCAAATCACAACAAACAGGAGAAGCAATAAAGCAAAACAATTGAAAAATTCAAACTGAAAGAAATGACATCGAGATTACAAATATAACTGAAGAAGGAGCGTATCACTTTTTGTTGGTGACTGAAGGAAAATATAAAAACGGCTCAAATATATGATTTCATATGGGGAGTGTTGGAGAAGCTTTCGTTGATTACAGTTGAAACTGATTGGATGTTGTTAATGCTTTACAAAAATAGGTTAAATAATTGGTAACTGATTGACACCAATTGAATATGCAGTATAATGGTAATAAAAACCTTACAAAAATACACCAAAGAGGAGCGTCGACACCTTTTGAATGATTTGAAAGACGAGCGTGTCAAGAATTGAAGAGAGTTATTACTGTGAAAATAAGTCAAAAGAAGCGTGTATTTGTTTTTAGGAATGTGTAACCACAACATTAATTTCTTTAAAAGTTGTTAGGTGCTTTAGGGTATTGTAAATTAATGCTAAATAAGGTAGTGTTTTTAATAATAAAATTTAATGCAATGCTTTAAAGTGCTTGTACAAAATATTATTTTATTAGTTAAATTATATTCATTTAATTTATTGCAGAAAGTCATTAATAACTTTTTCTATTGTAGATTCTACGAGAACATGCTGATGTTATACCTTCTTTTTTTAGCAGGTTATATCTTCTTAAGAAAAACACTTAATTTACTTCTTTAAATAATATTTTATCTACACAAAAATCTTGGTCACTACAAATTGGCACTTGACACTTACTCTCTCCATTTTATAGAGAGTTTTTTTCTTTTTTCTTTTTTTCCTCTTTATTTATTTATTTTATTTATTTTAAACACAAAGATTTAAAATACCTATAAACTATAGTCTTCATTATGAAATTACATCTATATTTGTTAAAGTTTTTTTTTGATTGGTTGAAATATGAAGTATACATCTTTTATATAATAAAATAAAACTTTTAGTGAAGACTTGCATATTAAAAAAAATTAATTCATTCCTTTTTGAGTAATAATTTAATTATTGTTCTTTTATTTTTCTCAAGAATATTTAATTGAAAAGGATAAAACATTTCCTAATTCGACTAATGTCTATCAAAATTCATTTCTTTTATCATTGATATAGTAAAAAGACTGTTTAAAAGGCCGCAGCGCCCCGCAGAAAGCGCAGCGCGTGAGAACATCGTCACGCCAACACGTTATGCCATTCTGCCGCCTTACGTCACATTTTAGAACTCGATATATATGAATTATGATATGAATATATAAATATTTTCATACTTTCTCGTCACTTTACGTCACTTTATAAACGCAAAGTTCATCGGCGAAGCAGCAGAGGCGTGGGCTGAAATCATGTCGCCACGCCACGCCCACGCTATTTATAACCTTGTGAAAAGTGACAAACACACGTGTACTAACCGGACATTGTTTAATAGATTTGGGTTAATTTGTAAAATTTAAAACAACCGCACTTTTAGCTGCTGACATTCATATTCATCCATACAATAAACAAAAAACAAACACACATATTTTATCCCACCTACCTAAACTTATTTGAAGAAAAACCTAGATAAACTCTTAACCCTACAAATGGATGCTGGCGTTTGATAACAAAAGTGTGATTCGCATAGACATGAAGCGCGTAACGGGGATTCGTATCTGTTAACCAAATCACAACAGGACATGTATATTATAAGTAACTTTTTGATAAATCAAATGAATGGTACCATCAATTAAGAGACCTACCATCGTTTTGTTGAGTTTATTACTTAAAGGTTTAAACTTGATTAAGTGTTTGTGTTATTATAAGTTTAATCTAAGTAAAAAACTAATGTAAGCAATTGGTGCTTCAAATTTGATTTACCTTAACACTTTTTGTCCAAAAGTTTGACGAGAAATTGGTGTCTCAAATTTGATGACAAATTTGTACTGTTTCAAATTTGTTGGCTAAGTGTGTAACAAAAAAGTTGAAACTAATGTGAGCAATCTTGGATTATGATTATTGCCAATATCACATGCATGTCAAGTATCATCTTTAGAATATTAATGAAGACTCTTTCTCTATATACCAATTATAACACAACTAGAAAAGTGTTATTGTATGATATTTTGCTTGAATAATGAGAGACAATTTTCAATCTAATATCATAAGCTAAAAATAATACATTTATTATAATATATATACCTAAGATTTTCTATTTTTAATCGGGGAAAATAAAACCATTTACGACACGTTAAGCTGTTTATTTTTTTTAGTTGATACTCATATACAACTAAATTATTATAAAAAACTTCGTGCGTAAACGGTATTATAATTAGTTTGTTTTATAACAAATCAAATAGAAACATAAAAACGTGAACTTTAATTATTGGAAGGAGGGAATATTTTTTTAAGTAAGAAATTGGTTGGGTTTAAATAACTTTTCAAGGCAGCCCAAGCCTAAAAAAAAAGTCATTGGGCCTGTACCCACTGGGCCACCAATGCCTTAAAATAATAGGCTAGTCACTAGTGCAAACATTTCGTGGCTTTTGAATAAAATCACAACTTTAGAAGGGAGTCGTATAGAACAAGACTAGTAACCGAACCAAATTTGTTAAAACCGAGTCGATTCAAATTAAATTATTAATTTTTGATTTAGATATAATTTTGGCAAAATGTAAACCAAATTGAACCGAAAAACAAACTCACCTAAATATATATACTTTTTATATAGGGGCAATTTCATATCTCCCCTCATTTTTGTTGAAAATTTCATATATACCCAAACGTGCATAAAAAACATTGTACATTATGCATTCAATACTTGCACTTTGGGTATATATGAAATTTATTTTGAAAGTAGGGTGATATATGAAATTAATCCTTTTATATATACCCTATTATACATTAGATGTGCAGTCGATGTCGTTTAAAGAGGAAAAAGATGAAACAACGTCATTTTGTAGTTAAAGGTGTCGTTTTGTGGAGGAGGGCTATCGCTTATAAGACGAAAAAGAATAAGGAATGTTATTTTGTTGTTCGGGACTCCTCGTCGTTTAATAAGAATGAAAAAAAAAAAAAAAAAAACAAAACAAAACAAAACATACCCGGAACTATATGGCTACTAATGATAATTTTTTGTTCTTTTCGCTATTTACAATTTTTTTATATAACAAACTTTATTTATTAAATATCTAACAAATCTTTTTAAAAAATACATCATGAAAAGGTCTCGAAATTATGAACAAAATGAGTTTAATATTGATATGAGTTTATATAAAGTGTTGAAGTTTAATAAATGTTTTTGTTAAAAAAAAATTCAAAATACACCCTTAATCTATCTAAGGGGGTGGCAATGGGTGCAGTCTGGCTTCAGTTTGAGGTGATGCCGAGCGGCAACACCGTCGCCACCCATTCGGCATCGAACGACATGAACAAGGATCGGTAATCTTTGCCGATGAATCATGAGACTTGGTGGAAGAAATATTATTAATTTTTTAATGAAATATTAGGTGAGGTATGAAATCATGGTTGCCACTAGAAAAGTATGGTGAGGTATGGGTGAGATATGAGATGAGGTGAAATGATATTATTGGTAGGTGGTGAGGTATGGTTGAGGTATGAGATCATGGTTGCCATTTCCCTAATAACTTTAAAAACTACTTTAAAATTTAAAATTAATAAGATTTTTATTTTTGTTTGTAAAAGCCAATTATTAGGCTGCATACAATAGGGTCGATCGTGAGTGTAGGGGCGATCGATTCTAATCGATCCCCTTGTTGTGGAGGTAGTCGATCGCCTAAAAAAGAAACCCACTTGGTCGTCTGCTCGATAGAATCCACAAAGCACAAACATACAAACATTTAACATTTCTAGCCGTTGCATATCCAAAAAATAAAAAATAAAATAAAAAATAAAAAATAAAAAATCCTACCCTATAACATACAACATATTTACACACTTAAACTCACAAATCTCATTTCACACATTCTCTATATCCAAACAAAAAAATAAAAATCCTACCCTATATTTACACACTATGAGTTTTAATTCCTACGAGCTATTCATTGTCGATTCACATCGGATGATGAAAATGAAGTTAATACCGAGTTTATGATGTTTCATGGAAGAGTGTTGGGAGGCTTTTCAAGCGTCAGAAAACTCTCACGAACCCAAGTTAGTAGGGATCGTGTGGGTGCTCATAACCGCTTAGTGGATGCTTGCTTCACGAGACCCCAAGATCTTTGCGATATAGCATTCCATGATCGCTTCCGATGAACCGACGACTATTCACGCGAATTGTCCGAGATATAACCGATCATTCACCTTATTTCCAACAAACTCCTAATTATGCAGGCGTCTAGGAATTTCTCCATTGATGAAGTGTACTTCATCAATCCGTCAATCGGCATACTGAGTCAATGCCGATGCTCTAGACGTATACGCAAATGGGTGCGTCAACAATTCGGAGTGTCTTGAAAAATTTTGTGAGGCCATAATGGAGTTATATGGTGCGAGTATTTGCGAAAGCCGACGGTTAGTGACATTGACAAACTCATGCTCATCACTACGAAACTCATGGGTTTCCGGGATGATAGGAAGCATCGATTAGACAGATTGGCCGTGGGCGACTGCCCACATGCTTTAAAAGCTCAATTTTGTAGGGGTGATCACGGGCGGGATCCTTTCATTTTATTGGCATGCGTTCTTTGGTGTCGCCGGATGAATAACGATGTAAATGTTTTACGTGCATCGCCTCTTTTCAATGATCTCAAACGGGAGAGCACCGGATGTGGAATTCGCTAACGGCGTGCCTTATAAACGCGGATATTATCTTGCCGATGGGATATATCCGAATGGTCGGTTATTATGAAGTCCATTAAAAATCCAGTGGACGAATGATCATAAACGAATATTGTATAAGGCGATGCACGCAGCAGCAAGAAAAAGATGTTGAACGTGCTTTTGGTGTACTAAAGAAGAAGTGGATAATGATTAAACATCCGACAAGAGGGTTTGACAAAGAGCGTCTATCGCATATAATGTACACATGCATCATATTACATAATATGATAATTCGGATTTAACATGCGCGATATCTCCGTGATTCTTTCCAGCAGAAAAGACCGCTTTTTGATCTCATAAGAACGCATGTGGAATCGTTGGAAATTACCAGGGAGATATGCGACAAAACAACTCATCTTAGCCTCAAAGCCGATTTAGTGGAAGACATTTGACATCGTTATAATCAAAACTAGTTTAGTCGTTGTATTGTCGTAATGTTTTAATTTTATTTGAATTATTATGTAACATTTTAATTATTAATGAAAATTTATTTTGTGTAAAAAATATTAAAAAATAAAAATTTAATGGGGCAGCCTTAACGAATCTTCTTGCTTAACTATTTTCTTCATTGTGCACTTTTAGCTACGTGTCTTCAAATTTAAAGATATTAACTATGACTCATCAAATCCACACCAACAAAACTATGTAAACCAACACAACATCACAACTAAAAGAAATTTACACTTAGAGTGTGTTTGTTTTAAAAAAAAAATCTTACTAGCCCTTTTACTCTTATCGCAAGAAGAGGGGCGACGTTTTAGTTGTTTGTTTTTTCTTTGAGTAAGCACACGCTAGACATATAATATCCTTACTAAGTAAGAGAGTAGGAGACTGTCATACCGCCTACTCGCTTTTTAAACTTTATATAATATATTTGATTGTTTATTAGCCATGTCATATTTATGATAAAAAGTCGTTTCATATTTACATAAGTTAATTATTATCGCATGCGTTGGTTTAATAAACAAATTGCAAAACGAGCACTTAAAATCATTCTGACAATTATACAAAACAAACAACATTATTTCGCTCAGATTAGACTTTCTAGCCACATCTTACCAAGAAGATGTGGTAGTGATTCGCACCCAAAACATCTTAATGAAACAAACACACCCTTAGATAACCGGCTAATGAACAAGAACCCAGATTGACGCCTCGACATTGATGAACCCATTTTAATCCCTATTACTATCATCAATGAGACTAAATAATTAAGGTATGTTTGGCACGGAGTGGTGTGAAGTTTTGAAGCATTGAGCGGTGAGCAATGAGCATTTTAATTTTTAGTAGTCGTTTACAAAGGCGGTGAGCTTTCCTAACTTTAGGAATGCTCAACTTTTCAACGCTTTAAGAAGTTGTGAAGCGGTGGTGACAACATCTCGCCGCTTATAACTACTTTTGCCAAACACACCCTTAGACTTCTTATTTTAAAAGTTTTAAGCAAGACTAAAGTAATGAGGTGTTTTTTTAGAAAGGGAGAATCTCAAAAAAGACCACAATACAATACAAGGCACCCCGTTCAATTAACAAGATACTTACAAGTAATGAAGTGTTTGACTAAGTTTCTAAATTGAGCTTATACTTATTTTATATAAATGTCATATGACTTTTATTATGAGCTTTGCTAATAATTAATAAAGTAAAATAACAAAAAAAAAAATAAATAAATAAATAAAATAACATTAGATTGTGTAATTATTAAATGAGGTTATAAAGGGTTTTTTTTTTTTTTTTTTTTTTTTTTTAATAATAATATTGTTATATAAATCTACCCTCCACATATAAGTCACAAAATTTGAGCTTATCTCTTTATATAAACTCATAAGCCCACTTATTCGTGGCCGAGCGGATTTTTACTTAAGAGGACCGGTCGTGCTTAACGGAAAAGTCATAGTGATAACCATCTGGGTGGCCAATTTGCAAAAGGGCATGGTTATCACTCTAAAACGCGAGGTCTTAAGTTCAATTCCGCTAGTGCAAAAACCCAAGAGCCACACAAATATCCCGAAAATGGAGGGCTTTACCCGGTTTGAGTCAGATGGTGGTGGGTTCAAACCCGTAATTAGTCGGCCAAAAGATCGAAATCATAGTTACCAAAACAAAAGTCATAATGATCAATAAAAAAAAAAAAAAAAAGAGAGTTCGTGTTGTCTTTTGTTGTTTAAGTTAAGGGGCCGAAAGAAAAAATTAGTAGAAAAGCGTGTAATCAAAATAACTAATAGATGAAGTAAGTTGATTATAGGTGGCTCAACACCCACTAGTCATCCTACTATTTCCGCCTCTGCACTTTTATTTAAGAGAAATGCTAGACCCACTCACAAAATCCACTCGCTGACATAGGTGAAGGTATCCCGAATACGGTCGTCAGCTCATCCCTAGTTATAGATAGAGCACTCGGGTGATTGGTTTAAAAAAAGAAAAGAGCGGGAAACTGCAAGAAAATGCGCCAATCTTTCGCTGACACGTCAGAGAATAGATTTTTTTTTAGATTTTGTGAGTGAAGCTAGTATTGCTCTTTATTTAATACAGAGTTAATTTTCATAAATGGTCCCTGTGGTTTGTCGTGTTTCACAGAAACAACCCATAAATTTTTTTTTAACGAATCCTCTCTCTATGGTTGCGACCCATATCGGGTTTGACCCCTTGATCAATAATTCCGTTAGTTTGACTGTCAAACTTATAGAAATGACATAAATACCCTTAAAAGTAAGGCCTCTCTAGTTTGTTGGGTATAACGAATTTAGTCCCTAATTTTTTATATTACGTTTTCGTTCGTTTTCATGCATTTTATCTGTTTTTTACGTTTTCGTCCGTTTTTCTTATGTTTTTGTACGTTGTCGTCATTTTTCGTCCGCTTTTATACGTGTTCATCCGTATTTATACGCTTTTGTTCGTTTGCTCTTTTTATACGTTTCGTTGCTTTTTTTTTTTCGCTTTCATAAGTTTTCGTCCGCTTTATACGTTTCACCCGCTTTTATATGTTTTGTCCCGCTTTATACGCTTTTGTCCTTTTTTATACGCTTTTGTCCTTTTCTTAAGTCTTCATAACGCTTTTATCCGTTTTGCCCCATTTTAACGCTTTTGTCAATTTTACGCTTACACGCATTTGCCCGTTTTATCCACGCTTTCATATGTTTTTACGTTTTATCCGTTTTCGTCCATTTTACGCGTTTGTCCTTCTTTACATTTTATACGCCGTTCGCTTTTATAGGTTTTCATATGTTTTACGTTTTATCCGTCCGTCAATTTTTTACGCTTTTATAGCCGTCCGTTTTATACGTTACACGTTTTATAAGTCTTCATTTGTTTTACGTTGCTCATTTTATAAATTTTCATCCGTTTTATACGCCGTCTCGTCCGTTTTACGCCAGATAGTTTTATCGTTGCTCATTTTATACGATAAAACGGATGAAACGATAAAATGGAAGAAACGATATAAACGGACGAAAACATATAAAATGGAAGAAAACATATAACGGACGAAAAACGATAAAACGAACGAAACGATAAAACGGATGAAAACGTATAAAACGGAAGAAAACTTATGAAAACGAAAAAAGCGGATGAAAACATATAAAACGGACGAGAACGAATAAACCCTATGAAAACGAACGAAAAAGTATAAATACGGATGAAACATATTAAAACGGACGAAAACTTACGAAAAAGTACAAAAACATAAGAAAAACGGACGGAAATGTAAAAAAAATGACGAAATCGGATAAAAACGTATGAAAACGAACGAAAATGTAATAAAAAAAAGTTAGGGACTAAATTTGTTATACCCCACAAACCACAAGGACCTTACTTTTAAGGGTATTTATGCCATTTATGTAAGTTTGACAACAAACTAACGAAATTATTGGTCAAGGATCAACCCGATATGGATCCCAACCATAGGAAGATGATCCGTTAAAAAAGAAGTTTAAAGACTATTTTCGTTAAGTACGACATACCACAAGGACCATTTATGAGATTAACTCTTTAATCTATACTACATATTAAAGAAAAATGGTCAAACTTTGAAAAGTGAAATATTGAAAGTCAAATGTGAGAGAAAAGGATGGTGTAATTAACACTCTTACTAAAACACCCATTATTTAAAAGTACAATTACTATTCACATTATACAACCAATTAAAAACATATATATTAAATTAAAAACAACCAATTAAAACAACCTTTACTAAAAAGTACAATAAAATTTTCACAAAATACAATTTAAACAAGTTACAACATAATCCAAAGTATAAATAATTAAGCACACTAATTAATGTTATTTTTTAAACACACTAAAATGGAAATTAAAAGTTATTATATACATTATACAAATTAATAAAACACACAAAGCTTCATACAAGCTAATAAGTTGATAATACATATAATTTTAAAAATCGACCTGGACCAACGGGTTCAACCGGGAACCGGTGTCGCCACCGGTTCGGCTAACTAATAAAAGCCATCCGAAAACGAAACAAAAGGACCCAAACCGATACAAAGTGGTGATTCGCGCCTTATCGAGATCTATTTCTCCTGTTAATCGTCACAAGCATCGACCGCCGCAACACGCGGTGAACCCGCTATACTATATAAAAGGAAAACAAAAAAAAAGTGAAAATAAACTAAAAAAGAACGTTGAAACATTATTTCAAAAAGAAACTATTAATAAATATAAAACCGGTTAACTCGGTTTAATTTGACTATTTTTTACCCAACCTGTCGGGTTGACTCGCTTTTGATCAAACTGTTCAATCGATTGAACCACCCGGTCGAAACGGCTTCAAAACATTATGTTTAATCCCAAAATCTTCAAACTTTAATTATTTTCGCTTATAACCTATAAACTATTTTTATCAAAACGATCCGTCGCTATAAAATCTCGCTCTTATACACGCGAACTCGTCTACTAGTATATATAAGTTATATAAAGTATAAACCAATCGTATATAAGTTTAGCAAAACACATGTGAATTAACTTTTCAAAATTAACATCCCAATAACTTTTCAAGATAAATAATGGTAATTATGTGCCATTTTTCCCCAACCAAGCACCCCTTTAGCTGAGTGTGGCACAACAAACTGTAGCGAGAAATGATGGCTAACGCTTTTCAACCGGTGAAACGGAAACGCAATGATGATGATGATGATGATGATGATGATGATGAGTATTTACTCTATGACTGCCTAAACAGTAAATCCCATCTTCATTCTAGCTCATTCTTTAATATGTACTAGTAGGATTTAGGAGGTATTGTTTGTTTTTATAATCTGTTAATTAGATTATATGCATGTGTTATAGTGTTTATTTCTTGACATATAATATATATATATTGATTGATGATTCGAGTTGGTATCATAGTTTTGGTGAATTACCAAACATTTGACAAACTGTCGCTTAAATGAACTTGGTTGGTATATGGCTGTGTTTGGCGAAGGGCTTATGGGGGTTGGGCTTTTAAAATAAGACGACTTATAAAATAAGTCTCGTTTGTCATGCGGTTTTATATCCTGTAAAAAGAGCTTAAAACTTTAGCCCTATAAAAGGGGCTAAAAACTTTAGTCCGAGGCTTTTGAACAATAAATTACTTATTTACCCACAAAAATATCTAACATATACAAAAGCTTATTTAATTATGTCATTTTTAGTAATTTTGCAATAATAAGCGTAAGCTTAAGCTCATTTGCCAAAGAAGTTTACAAAAATACAATTTCAAACTTCTTATAATAAAAGCCCCGGCCCATTGCACCAAATATACCCTATATATGTAGGTGCTTATTTTTTATATTCTTGTGATTTCAAGTATTTTTGAGAGGCTATGTTTGGCAACGGGCTTATCGGGGCTTATAAGGGCTAGAATAAAATAAGCCTTGTTTCTCACACAAGCTTAAGGAAGCTCTTGTGGCTTATAAAATAAGCCATAAGCCTCCATAATCCCAAGCCTATAAGAAAGGGCTTATAGGGGGCTTATAGCTAGTCAAATTACTTAAATACCCTTCAAAATATATTGAATTATCACGTAAAAGCTGGAAATATGTGCGGATTTAATTTGGTGTATATTTATGCGATTTTACATTAATAAGCTTCAACTCTAACATAAGCTTCAGCTTTCGGTTTATAATATAAGCCCCCAGCCCATTGCGCCAAACATGGGGGTTGACCTATTTAAGGGTCGTTGTAGCAAAAATACTATTATTCACTCATAGCAATTACAATTTTAGATGCTTACTTTTTTATTTACTTTCTGGTCATTTTTAGATGGTCTTGTGAGCTTATTATCATAAGCCATCATGAATTATAAGCCTAAACCCAAAACATAAGCTTAGACAAACACCGTGTTATGAACTTTATAAAAGGATGTTAGTTGGTTGCAACTTGCAAGAGTCTATCGCAGTGGATGTAGAACTTCATAGGCCAAAAGACTCATGCATTGAGTTTGGCTCGGTTATATGAGAAACGTGGTGGTTCAGTCGGATTAGTATTAGGATTGATTTTGGAGCTGATATTATCTAAGTTCTACGTATTAGATTATATTTAAGATACTCATCTTGTTTTTTATTTGTTTTGTTAAGGATAAAGTTTAAGTCATTTGGGATTATCAGGTAGCTATTTGTAAATTTTAAGGCTTTTTTCCTTTGAATGTCAGCTGCTTTTTTAACAAAACAATCAGATTTTGAGCATTAGTTGAGTTATCTCAGGGTTGTTGGGTTCTCTCTATCGAGTCTTATTTATTTTACTAATATGGGTCTAAAAGGCAGGAAGTCTCATAAGCAACAGGAGGCTGATTTTCCTATTAGTAAACCTACAACTCGATCACAGATGCGGGTTCATAACACATCCCCTACTATCTGTAACATCTAACAACAAATTTTGTATATTAGAAAAGTACCACCCGAATACACTAGATGCATGGAGTACGAACCCTGAAAGAAAGCATCGTTTGAATAAACTAAATATCTATTGATGGTTTACTATGTTTATAGCTTTTTGTCTTTTGATTTTCTTGTGCAGCTATCTCCGCCAAGACCTTCACCGGAGAGACGACAATCTGCAAGTTAAAGGCTCGGACACGGTAGCCAGTGTGAAATTCAAGATGAGAGGTATATTAAAAATTCCCCATGACGAGCAGGCGTTGGTCTATAATGAAATGGTTCTTGAGGACATGATTACCCTTGCTGACGTCTGTGTCAAGAAGGATTCCACACTCACACTTATGCGTAAATCAAGTGGATGGATGTCATTAGTCATTAATGACCACAATGGACTAAGGCACTGCTCCATGAATGTCAAACTTTCAGACACCATCGGCAACTTGAAAGCCAATATCCCATGTATTGACCCTCAAAATGAAGAGCTGGTTTTCAACGATATGGTTCTTGATGACACTTGTATCCTTGCCAACTTGCCCATTATGGCGGACTCAATCCTAACACTTATGCGTAGTTCAAAATTCATGGCAAGAAGGATGGAGATATTAGTCAAGACCCTCACCGGAAAGACCATATCTTTAGATGTCAAACCCTCGACAACCATCAGACACGTGAAAACACATATCAACCATCTGGAACACATTCCTGTAGATGAGCAGGTGCTCATTTTTAACGAAATGGTCCTTGATGACCGTGGTATCATGTTCAACTTCGGAATTAAGAAGGGATCCACACTCACACTTATGTGTGTATCAAAGGGATTGGGATTGATGAAGATAATTGTGAGAACCATCAACGGAATGGAAGGCTCTATGGGAGTCAAACCCTCGGATACCATTGGCAAATTGAAAACCCTTATCTTTGAAAAGGAAGGTATTCCTATTGACGAGCAGGTGTTGATCTTCAACGAAATGGTTCTTCATGATAGTGGTACACTTTCCGACTTCTACATCAAGCATGGATCCTTTCTCACACTTATGCGTAAATCAAGGGGGTTCATCAGGATAAATTTCCGAACCATCACCGGTTTGTCATTCTCTCTCGAAGTCAAACCCTTATACACCATCGCCAAATTAAAAGCCAAGATCCAGGATGAATTTGGATTGCGTCCAGAACAACACAGGCTGATCTTCAAAGGGATGTCACTCTGTGAGGATGTTCATCGTACCATTGGCGAATGCAATATCCCCGATGAATCCACCATCGACTATTGTTTCATACAAGGCGGAAAGCGTTGGAGTAGCCCAGTACATGTGTTGACTCATTGACTTAGTTATAGTGGTTAATCCTTTATGTGATTATGTATATTTGTTGGGATTTACTAGTATTTGTTTTTCAATATTTGAATCACTGGTATGTTAGGCTGTCCAAACTTTCATTCACTATCTTGGATCCTTGCGATTTGGACTATAAAAGTATCAAGTTTTTATTGTGCTATTCGAACTTGTTTTAGTCTATTTCCTTCTATAAATCACATTAGGACAATAGTGTAGGGCTGAGCATTATAGATCGCAGACCGGACCGGAGCGAGTATGAAACCTTTTAGAAGCTAGTCAAGGATTTGGAAACTAGAATTAGTGATAACAAGCGATGCGAATATGAAACCTTTTAGAAGCGAGACGACGGTCTGCTGAAGTTAGCAGGCATAGATAAAAGTTACATCCAGAATTATTAACGATGTATGAATGAAGACTTTAACTCCAAGGTCGACCAATTAACACATATGTGATAGGTAATTATGATGCTGGCACTTTTGTCAATAAACTTGACTTTATAGGCTATGTGGGGAGCATACAGAGATTATTTGACTCAAAAGTTCTTAAGAAGGTGATTAGTAAAAGTTCACATTCAATAATAATGTTACTCCCATATATTACTTCTTCTTTCTAATGATATCATCTTGCAGTTCATTAGACACCATAACTGTTTTTCAAAACATCACAGATGGTGAAACCATTTTAGCCCAGGAAGTTTGAAGAATCGATACCTGGGGATATGGTATAAGAACACATCACCTCTTACAGTTGTATGGGTTGCTAACCGTGAAACTCCACTTACCAACAACTTAGGCATGGTTAAATTGGACAACCAAGGTATCATGTCTCTTATTGGTGGCGATACGGTCTTTTGGTCATCTAACTCATCTGCATCAGGAACAAATGTCAATCCCACAGCACAACTCTTGGATAGTGGCAATATGGTAATAAATGATGGAAACAGTGTCATTTGGCAAAGTTTTGATTACCCTGGAGATACCTTCATGTCAGGAATGAAATTGGGTAAGGACCTCATAACAGGAAGAGAAACGTACCTGACAGCATGGAGAAGTGCAGATGATCCATCCCCAGGTGAGTATACAGTCAGATTTTCAATGAATAAGGGTGAATATGTCCAAGCATATATTAGGAAACATTCTACTATTGAATCAAGGATTGGGCCGTATAATGGCATTGAGTTTGCTGGCCAGCCAAAGTATGTGCCTAACCCAGATTATTTATACAAAGTTGATATGGTTGTCAATGACAAGGAGATGTATTTCAAGTATGACGTACAATAGCACCACATTCTCGTTGAGGTTCATAGCAACTCCTGATGGCAAGCTTAATACATGGCATTTAAATATGCGCAACGAAGAATGGCAGCAAGATCTCACCTTACCCCTGGAAAATTGTGACAAGTATGGAGTCTGTGGACCATATGGAAGTTGCAGTAGTGTTGCTTATCCTGACTGTGGGTGCTTGAAAGGGTTTGAACTTAAAACCCAGAAGAACTGAGTCCTGATAACTGGACTAGTGGATGTCGACGGAGTAGACCCTTAGATTGTGGGCCTGGAGAGGGATTTCTGAAGTTCTCGAGCATGAAATTACCAGACACACAGACTGCTGTCTATAATCACAACATGAGCCTACAGGGTTGTGAGGTGGCTTGCAAGACCAATTGCTCATGCACTGCCTATGCAAATCCAAACATCACTCCAGGTGGAGTTGGATGCTTGCTATTGTTTGATGATTTGATTGACAATCGTGTGTACCCACAGAATGGTCAAGATCTGTATGTTAGATTGGCGGCCTCTGAATTATTAGGTAAGCCTTTACATTACCAAAATGATGCATTTCATATTTAATGAGGCTGACAATCTTAAGTTTGTTTGGATGCTATTTTTTTTCCTTCTATAAATCAAGTTTAAAGTGTCATTTTCATTCCTTAAGATTTTACAAACTAAACAAACTGGAGCTCATATGTTAAGTTTGTACTCGAAAGTCCTTACCATGAATTACTTGATGTTTGATAATGTTATGTTTTTTTGGAACTTTGTAATATCTCTTAGAGCTACGATCCAGCATCCACAGAAAGAAACGAGTAGTTATGGAAGTTAGTTTGTCAATATCAGCCGGGTTGATTTTTTGGGCCTCATACTGGCACTCTACATAAGGAGAAAGAGGAGAGAAGATCAGATGCAGAAAGGGAAGGCAAGTTAAAACTGTTAAACTAAACTAGATTGCTAAATCTGTTTTTGAATGGTATCATTGATATTAATACCTTACGATGAAAATTTTAAATAAGTTAGCATGTGTTATAGGTAGAGCAGTAAAGATCCTAGACAATGATCACAACAATGGCAACAAGAATGGAAGTGTAGAGCTGCCTATATTCAGCTTATCAAGAATTTCTAAGGCAACCAATAACTTTTCTGTCACCAACAAGCTGGGTGAAGGCGGGTTTGGTCCTGTGTACAAGGTAATGCTCACAGTTATATGACCCCGGCCCTCCCTTCTCCCAAAGTTAACGATATACTTGTTTTCTTAATTATAGGAACTGTACTGTATGAAACGACTGAACAAAATATTAGTTACCATTTTGAATTCACTTGAATATAGTAAACAATTTTAAGAAGAATATCAGGCACTAATTATGGTAATTTGCAGGGTGTGTTAGAAGAAGGACAAGAAATTGCTGTAAAGCGGCTTTCAAAGTCCTCTCGTCAAGGAATTGACGAATTTGAGAACGAGGTTATCTGCATCGCCAAACTTCAGCATCGAAATCTGGTAAAGCTTTTAGGATATTGCATTCAAGGGAGGAAACGATGCTTGTTTATGAATACATGCCTAACAAAAGCCTGGACTGGTTTATATTTGGTTTGGCTCATTTTAAACACCCATAATAGCCATACTTATCTTATAGTAATAGAAGTATGATTTATAAACTAGATTTTTCATCTGTGAGCAGATGATCTAAGGAAGTCACTACTTGATTGGCCACAACGCTTCCACATTATCAATGGGATTGCACGAGGTCTTCTTTATCTGCATCATGATTCGCGACTTAGAGTTGTTCATAGGGATTTGAAAGCAGGCAACATTTTGCTGGATCACGACATGAATCCAAAGATATCAGACTTTGGCTTGGCTAGAATCTTTAAAGGACATGAAAGTGAAGCAAATACCAAGAGAGTGGTTGGGACTTTGTAAGAATATTCCGTGCTCTTTTGTTAGATGTAATGTAGATTTATCTGTTCTCTACTGATTTTCATGGTCATAATTATTCTCAGGGCTACATATCTCCCGAGTATGCAGCCAACGGTCTCTTCTCAATCAAGTCCGATATATTTAGCTTTGGGGTTTTGGTGTTGGAAATTGTTAGCGGAAGAAAATGGAAGTTTTGCTCATGAAAACCACCACGACAACCTTATTGGATATGTAAGTGTGTTGAATATGATCCACCGATCAGAATCTACTATGCATACATAATGTATATAAATTCTTTTTAACCTAGTGGTAAAATTGTCACCAATACCACTAAAATGTGTGAGGACTGGGTTCAATTCCTGCTAGGTGCAAACAATCTTGAAGTGGTCACGCCAACCTCATGAAACGGAAGGGTTTACCCGGTTTGAATATGTGTGACGGTGGGTTCAAACCCCATGAATTAATCGGAAAACGGTCAAAACCAAGGTTACCAAAAAAAAAAAAAAGCATGAGCCATTATATAGCTAGTGAAGCTCCCTAAACATCTATTTGCACCATTTTGTGTCTCTCTCTCTATATATATGACACACATAACCCAATTTCTACTGAAACGTCTTTTTCTTCAAGTATGTGGTTTTATTTCAATGGTAATAACACGTAGTTGTCTCATTGTTAGAGTCACGATATAATTATAAATCTCTAGTTACATTGAAGAGTACACATATACCATTCTAACTGAACTAATTTTTTGTTACATGAACTCATTTAGGCATGGAGACTTTACAAGGAAGGCAAGTCCCTTGATCTAATAGATGCATCATTAGGTAAATCATGGACGGTTTCTGAAGTGATGCGATCAATTCACGTTGGTTTATTATGTGTGCAACAACGAGCAGAAGATAGACCGGCCACACCATTTGTGGTTTCCATATTAGGTGGAGAAAGTTCGCTACCTTCTCCTAAACAGCCTGGCTTCTTCATTCCACATAGTGAAAACGATTCCACCTCAACTCTCCCTTTACCGCCATCATTGAATGAAGTAACAGTAAGTCAAGTAGAAGGTAGATAAATGAGGCCAAATGGAAGAAGTAATGCTGGAACATTTCAGTATATGGATGATATGATGTTGGCAGATAAAGCAAATCTTTTGTTTGGGTGTTTGTAAAGAAACTACATAAGTAACGTTTGATACGTGTATATGTTGCGGTGCATTGCAGAAGAAAATATGTATACAATAAACGAGGTGTTTTCAACCAATAATTTGAATTCGATTTGGTTTGGTTTCAACATAAATTATTTTTACCGAATAACCCAATAACCGAATTGATGATAATCTTAGATAAGCAATTTTTAGATTTTATTTATCTAAAAAGAAAATCAATATCTAAGTTTGTACGTCATATAAAATATACAAAGTGTTAAAAATCACATTGTTAAAATTTCAACATAAGAAAATTACTATATACCTTTCAAAATATTTCAAATAAAAATTTATTAATGAAATGTATATAGCTCCATTTTATTTATGTAAATTGTATTATATTATAAATTTAGACACATGCTTTTATTTACACTAATAATTAATTCTTCCAAAATGAAGTTTAGAAATCATTGCCAAACATTCAACATAAAAAGAATATGTTATTGTCATATTTTTAGAATGTAAATTTTAGATATTGTTTACTTTTTGTGAATTACAAAACTAAAGGCACACGACCTTTTTTTTTTAACAAATATCGAATACACTGCTTGATTATTACATTTTTCAAACATGTGGTGAAGCAATAACGCCTACACCGTGCGGTTAACGTGCTAGTCCTAAATGATTGGCACACTAGTATCCGTGTCTCACACCATATTTGGTAAAACGTACGAATTAGACTTGTTGGTTAGCGGGTTATATCGAGCTTCAATGATGAAAAGTTTGAATTTTAGCAAGTAAAAACAGCCTGAGTCAAGTTTGTATTATTTACTTTTTTGTCACTTTCAATATCTTTTCATTTAAGTTCAAAAAAATATCTTTTCATTCAGAGGACTTTTATCTTAAAAGGAAAAAGTTTCAAGAATTTTTTGTAAAACAAAATGGAGTATAGATTTTATCTATATGTTCTCATTTGGGACAATAAATTATCATGGAGTTGGTTATAGTTAATTAATTAATCCTGAACCCTACTACTGCTTTAAGCGTCACAAACATTTTGGTTTATTTAGTTGTATCATTTTCAGAAGCAATTTGCATTTGATAATGTTATCTCAATGTAGCTTCGATAACTAAATATATATATATATATATATATATATATATATATATATATATATATATATATATATATATATATATATATATATATATATATATATATTTTAAATATGTCTTCATAAATTGTCTTCGGAGTCATATACTATGTAATATCCAATCATGGATGCCAACGGGCAGGGCGGAGAAAATAGTTTTCGAGGGGGCAATTTATGAAAATACCCTTAGAACAAAAAATTGGAAGAGCAAATTTACGAAAACATCCTTCAAATTAAAAAGAATTACATACAAATTTTTTGGTAGGAGAGTCACTTGCTCGCCTTACTCTCCGCTCTACGCCAACGGGCTTGTAGTATACCGTATTTGTGAACAATTCTAATCAACTTGTTGCTGCTGTCTTACGCTTTCTTCTCCTATCTCATCCGCACACTGCACTCGCCGGAGCCCTCGCCGGAAGAATTTCTACCCCTGATTTATCCTTGCAGTGATTGCATTTGTTGTTGTTGCTTGCCTCTAATCAACTTGTTGTGAGTTTTAATCCTATTAAAAATTATATGTTATAATTGTACATGTTATGAAATTGCTTGCTTTTATACAATCAAATTAAAATTTCGATAAGAGTAAATTACACCTGATGGTCCTAGGTTTGTCCAAAGTTTCACTCACCCTCCGAAAGTTTAAAGTTGCATGGATACCCTATCTCCTCGAAAAACATTGGTCCCTTATTTAACCGCTAAGTAAAGCTCCATTATAATTTACATTTTTAGCCCTTTTGGTCAAGGTCGTCACCTTGTCATCCATTATCATAACGGCCGCTTATAAGTTAAAGTTTTTCGACATTAGCACGCTTATATATTTTCACGCTTTTACGTTTTAGATGCTTTTTAACGCTTATCCGTTTATATATCGCTTACCGCTTGTTACATTTTTTACATTTTGGTCCGCTTTTTACACGTCGTCTGCTTTCACGCTTCGCTTTTTAACGTTCGCCATAAAAATTTTTGACATAAAATTTCAAAAAGAAAATTTGAAAAATTTTCACATAAAAATTTTGAAAATTTTACTCCAATTTTTTCCCAAATTTTTTCAAATTTTTTTCCAAATTTTTTAGATTTTTTCCAAATTTTTTTTTCTAATTCTTTTCAAATTTTTCCACTTTTTTTGAAATTCTTTTCATCCATTTTTCAAATTCGAAAAGAATTTGGAAAATAAAATTTAAAAAGACTTTGAAAAATAACCGAAAAAAATTTCAAAAATTGAAAAAAAATTTTAAAAGGAATTTCAAAAAATTGGAAAAAAATTTTGAAAAGAATTTCAAAAAATTGGGAAAAAAATTTAACAAGAATTTTGAAAAGAATTTCAAAAAAAATTATTTTTGAAATTTTATGTCAAAAATTTTTTATGTCAAGACGTTAAAAGAGAGAAGAAAACATATAAAACGGGTCAAATGTATAAATGTAAGCAAACCTATAAAACGTGATAAAAAATGGGATGAAAACATAAAAAAGCCAATGAAAACGTAAAAAGGAGGACGAAAACGATAAAACGGACCAAACGTAAAAATGTAAGCAAACGATAAAAATAGATGAAACGTAAAAATGGACTAAAACGTATAAAAACTAATGAAATTTTCCGAAAAAATTGGAGTAAAATTTTTCAAATTTATGTCAAAAAATTTTAGGAAAAATTGAGTAAAATTTTCAAAATTTTATGTCGAAAAATTTTTCAAAATTTTTTTTGAAATTTTATGTCAAAAATTTTTATGACGAAAACGTTAAAAACGTAAAAACGTAGAAAACGGACGAAAACGTATAAAACGGACCAAATGTAAAAATGTAAGCAAACCATAAAAACGATAAAAACGGACGAAAACGTTAAAAACGTATCGAAACGTAAAAAACGTAAGAAAATGTATAAAACGCATCTAATGTCGAAAAACTTTAACTTATAAACGATCACATGATAATTGGATCGACAGAACGACCTTCAACCAAAAGGGCTAAAATGTAAATTATAACGAAATTACTTAACGCCAAGCTAAATAAGGGACCACAGTGTTATTCTTTTCGCAGACAGTGATATCCATGCAACTTTAAACTTTCGCGACCGTGAAATAAACTTGACAAACCTAGGGACCATCGTAATTTACTCTTTTCGATAATGAGTTAAAAGAAAGTAGTTTATGGCGATGGAATATGCGATCGACGAGTTCAATCAAGACAATATATATTTTAAACCCACTCCTTAACCTCAAGCTAATTTTGAACAAAATGCAAATAGCTAAGGGACTAATAGCTACGGGCATGAGTTTTGTAAACCCATCCCGTGAGCCAGTTAGAAAACTCTCATATTTTGATATCATCAATCCCAACCCATCAAACCAAGCATGGGCAATCATAGTCATATCTATTCATCCATTCCCAAAGCCGTGATCCAAACGAGCCATTTGACTTTTGGTATATACTACTTGTTAATGACATTCAACATCATTACTCAAGATTATGGGCTTGAAATTTAAGATAGCGATCATAATGAACCCCACACTAGCTACGGCAAGCTGGAACTAAATATCAAGTACGATAAGGTCCGGTAGAGCTCGTGAAATTGTCGAATATAAACGTGAAAAATGTATTGTTAAAATATGAATCTTAAAATTGACAACAACATACCTAATCTCGCCGGGGCGGGGTATCACATTCTTATTCCACGTTAAACGTGACCTAAAACAACTCAAAACTATTTAAGTAATAACTTTGCAAAATTTATCCGAGTAATAAACATTTAGTTTCGTGTCATTAGTACACAAAAAAGGATTAATCTTCATAGCATGTAATGAGACGTGTAATAAAATTAAAATATTCGGATATTGAAAAAGTTGGCCATTTCATTTCTCAAGTAAAGAGTCTGTTCAAAAAAATAAATTCTCAAGTAAAGAGAAGGTAATGTGGCAAATGTAAGAAAAATAATACTACATCCGTCTCAAAATTATTGTCCACAGACAAAAAACACACAATTTAAGAAAAACATCATCATTACAACTTTGTCTTTCTTACTTTTTGCACAAACACGCTTTTGCCTTAACCAATTAATTTTTAACTTTTAAAGTTTGTAATAATAACCTCAACTAAGGGTAATATCAGAACTCGATATATTCTATATCTATTTACGAAAGTGACAATTATTTTGACGATCGAAAAAGAAAGATTGACCATAAATATGGACGGATGTAGTATTAGTAAGAGAGGCGGATCCAAGATTTTAAGAATCAAGTGCATCATTTTCTTTATGAGTATAAAGATTTTTTTTTTTTTTTTTTTTTTTTTTTTTTTTTTTTTAATAAAAGTACGATTTCATTAAAACTAGTAAACAAATTATGAAGACGTATATTTATTTTGACGTATTAGTTGACTAACTAAAAGACACGTATTTATGTGACACAAACTTTGAGAACCAGATTCATTTCAAAGAATTCAGATTTTTTAACAAAAACTTACATTAGACAACAAACATCTATCGGGTTCCCATGAACCCTGAAAACCCCCTAGGTCCGCCCCGGATTAGTAGTACATGATATTTTAAACATTCCATAGTGTTATATTCAACGATCACGTTATTAACGTTAACACCAAAATTTAAGGGTCCTACTATTCTAACCCTAAATACACTATATAAACCCAAGTCAAACACCTCAAAAGTAATTTTTCCTTTTTCAAAAACAGTTTTATGAAAATAAGCAAAGCTTCGGGCCCAACAATTTGATTGATCGATAGCTTGACATTTAATATTAGAAATTTGCAAATCATTTATTATTCTCAACTTCTAACTGCATTTTAATTAAAGATAACCATATAGGTGTCATTCTGGCCGACCGACCAACCCGACTCGACCAACCCGACCAGCCACCTGGCCGGCCAATCGGTTCAAAATATATTCAGTCAATCGGTCAACCCGAACTGACCCGAGTTTTAAACAAGGTCGGTTCGCATATTTTTAGCTCGACCGACCGAACCCGACCGAACCCGACTAACCTTGCTCAACTACACTTTATTAATAAAATACTCGGGTTGACCCCAACCCGAATTGACCCGACCGATTGACCGATTCGAAGGACCCGAACCTAATTGACCCGACCCGAGTCGACCTTAAGTTTAAACAAGGTTGTTCGGGTATGTTTTTTATGGTCAACCCGAAGCTGACCCGACCCGAGTTGACCGAACCCTACGGTCAACCAATAACACCCCTAACCATATATTAGTGTGTATATATATATATATAGGAAGACCGCGTCAATGCAAGACGGCTTTAACGGCAGCACAATTAACGATATGCGATATTGTTGTAAAGTGTTTCAGATAACGCTTAAAGATGAATGAAATGCTAAATGTTTCACCGAATGAATTTTGACTTTCCAATAGTATCTATTAATAAAGATACGTTTTTCTTGCAATAGTATATATGAATTTTGACTTTCTAATATTATATATTAATATTAATAAAGATGAATGGGACTTGGTAAGAAATACATTTGCAAAACAAAGATACTTGATTTTCCAATTTAATGGGTTATGTATACATTGACTTATTGACCAATTTCACTTTTCACTTCCACACTTGACTTATCGATCATTTTTCCATTTTACGTAGATGATATAAATTTTAACCACAACAAAATTATTTATCTACTACCTTTCACCACCACCATCTAAACAACCCACAACAAAAATTTAAATAAGCACGCGGCTTTATAAAAAATGATTTTATGATTACTAGATTCAAAATATATAGAATGCGACTTATAAATGCATGTTAGAGGGTGAAAGTAAATTAAAACCCGCCTAAATAATAAAATATGGTACGTGTCAGTGTCTTTATAAGAAAATTTTACATTTCTTTTATAGACGTTAGTGTTTATATATATATATATATATATATATATATATATATATATATATATATATATATATAATTTAGATCAAATAAGATCGTTTTAAAGTTGTTAAAACGAGATCGAACTAAAATTGACAAACAGATACTCCTTACAATAAAATAATTTTTATTTATTACAACCAAAAACGTTAAAGTTTCAATAAATTTCTTTTTAAAATTTACAAAACCCAGCGATACACTCCCCGATTGTGTTTAACGCGATCGCTTTTTGTATGCAGATCGCGCTTGAATATTTATTAGTCAGAATGCGACGTGCGGTATCACTAATCTAAACTCACGTATCATTTTGTTATTATTAGTTAAAATGTTAATTTGTATTAAAATATTATTTTTTTTGTGTATCATTGCTAGATTTTTATTTATAAATGTTTTAGTGGTTTTTTAAATTGATCTTATTTTACAACTTTATGATCTCGATCTCACATTAACCCTCCTATATATATATATATATATATATATATATATATATATATATATATATATATATATATATATATATATATATATATATATATATATATATATATATATATATATATATATATATATATATATATATATATATATATATATATATATATATATATATATATATATATATATATATATATATACAATACTTATTACATTAGAAATTAACACTACCATAACCTTCATTAATAATACACTCAACAACGATCTGGACCCACAGAAAGTCGCACCACACAAAAACAATCGCGTCTCACATTTTTTAGCACAAAATCAGAATTAATCTACTACAATTAATCAGAATTAATATATTCCATATTAT
>CM040241.1:25630127-25669842 GCA_022545495.1 Chrysanthemum lavandulifolium | reverse complement strand
GGAAGTTCACTTCATGATCAAGTTTGGCATATCGGGTTTACTTCACCGTGTTGTCAACTGCAATGGTAAACGAATCGTGAATGATGTGTTTACCAAAGTGTTTATTGGATGATTGATGAGGTTATTGATGTTGGTGTTTGAACCATTGATGAACCATTGCATGTTCCCTAAAAGCGAGACATTCACCAAACCAAAGTTGTCATAACGTTCAGTGACATTGTTTACGGTTTTGTCTTGATTTTGTAAAATCCATGAAAAGAACCTATTTCTCGGTTTAAATCATAGACTTGTAAAATCCGTAACAATGGAAACATCCCGATAATAGTAAGGTGCATTTAGGACCTATCTTACGGTTTATTCTTGGTTTTGTAAAATCCATGAAAAGAAACTATTTTTCGGTTTAAACCATAGAGTTGTAAAATCCGTATTGATGGAACCATCACGGAGAAAAGGAAAGTGTATTTCGGGATCTTTTCTAATCTTTGGTGCTACGGTTTACGCTTGAAAGAAGGATAAAAGGGTGTACTTCATGAATTGGATGTGTGTTTGGATATTCGTCATGGCGGTTTGGTTATTACTTGGTTTTACGGGGTTATGTGCTTTTAACCATGGTGGGATGAAAACCATTATCATAGTTCACTTTAAGCGTCAAGGAGGCTAGAATTAAGCTTTGAACGAGAAGGCGTGACAACGGGGTTAATTCGCTATTATTTATTTGAGGATGAAGTGAAATATCACGGCAGTGTACTTAGTATCCGAAGGTATCGGGGATGGATGGATGAAGATTCTTCATGATCCTTGTTCGAGCTTATTATCAAAAACGAAGACTTGGAAATCTAGTTATTGTTAGGTGTCTTTACCTTTTCTTTTACCACTTGGGGAATTGGGCTCATACCACCACAAAATAACTATCACTTAAGGAGTTACGTTGTAGTGCTCGGTTCATTCAATTGTGGATTTTCAAGAGGTAATGTCGTCTTATACTCGATGGTTGGTTGGTTGAAGAGTATAGAGTACTTAGAGATTCAAATGGGCATGAAGTCTCGGCACCGCTCTTTGTTACATATGTGCAAGTTTAAGTCGCGAGTTCGGGGTAGTTTACTTGGTCAAATTCATCATATTGGGTTTTCTCCATCGGTGTCACTACAAAGAGCCTCTTGAATGATAATGGGGTTGATTACATGTTTTCTAAGAGAGTGAAAAGAGAGATTATGGCGTATGAACACAGCAGTTCATGCCTCGTACTCTAAGGAAAAGAAAGGTGTCGTTTGATGCGCTTTATCTTATAAAGAAGAAATCTTCTTATGACGTTTGGACACAGTGAGTTCGGGGCCTCGTTCATAAAGAAAAGAAAAGTGTGCGTGTCGGTGCGCTTTATCTTACGAAGAGAAATCTTCTCACTAATGACCATTCTCATCAACATGCTTCATATTTTTTCCATGCGCTTGGTCATCAATTGAGCAAGACTCTTGTAGATTGTTTTTCCGATTCCACTTTCTCAACTATAATGACGATGGCGACATCCTCGTGCTAATTTTAAGGGGAGAAGTGTGAATAGACTACATTTG
Source organism: Chrysanthemum lavandulifolium (assembly GCA_022545495.1). Lineage (NCBI taxonomy): Eukaryota > Viridiplantae > Streptophyta > Magnoliopsida > Asterales > Asteraceae > Chrysanthemum > Chrysanthemum lavandulifolium. Next base: position 25,668,274 of record CM040241.1, on the reverse strand, counting down.
GATGATGTTCACTTATTTAGTCAAGAATGGCATCTCCGTATGCAATTCTTGAGGGGAAAAAGTGTGAATTTTTGCATTGTTGATTGACATTTGAGAATATAAATGGTCATCGGCTCTAAACTCATGTAAGAACCAGAGCTTCGTCTTATCGGGTCATCTTCATGGAGTTTTCTCTTCTAAAGCGGTTGGTTGACATCTTCACTTTCGGATTGATGAGTTTATCGACAAAGTGCTTCAGGTTAATGCTTGGCGTATACATCAACATGATAATTACGAACAATCTCTGTTCTTGTTTGATGTGATTGGTAGTTTAGCGTTACCATCTTGTGTGTTCGTTCTTTGACCTTATTGCTGATTTCCTTGATGAACATCTTTACATTCTTGTTTGATTGGGAGAGATTTTAGTTAAGGATTTGCAGATGTAAGTTGATTGGGATGCTTTTGGTGGATGCTTTTGGTGTGAGTTGAAGATGTTAACTATCTATTCCCCAATGCACAATCTTGAAGAAGGTCGAGTCTGATCATTCTACATTTCTCTTGTATGTTAGAAGACTAAAAGGCGGGTTGAATTTGATTATCAAAAGACTTCTTCTTATTACGAGCATTTATTAAAGATTGTCGGTTTAGGGAGAGCACTAATCGGGGAGTTTGAAATGCCAAATTTAATCTCTAATTAGACACGCTCACGTTATTCTTGACAAGTTGACTCGCGAGATACATCCGAGCTAATGATGTTCTTCTCAAAATATTTCTTGTACGAACTTACAAAGAGTTGTTGATTAGAAGTGTCAAAACCGGTAGGAGTAAGGAGATAAGCACCTAAAAGCGAGTAAACTTGATGAACTTAATTCTTCTAAATAGCGAAGACATCCGGGAAGACAAATGTTAGTACTGCAGAGAAACTCAAGGTTTGACTCATGGCGAGTAAACTTGATGAGCTTAATACTTCTAAGTGATTGAAGATATCCGGGAAAACAATTGTCATGACCGCGAGAAACTCAAGGTTTTACTCATCAAGGCTTTTTGTGTTATTATTCCAACTACGTGGGAAGTGATGTTAGAGAAAGTTTACGAAGATATGAGTACACTAGTATGTGGTGATTTCGATGGTGTCATGATGATCGGGGAGAGATTGTGTACATTAGGGATGCTCAATGTTTCACTTGAGGCTTGTCGGTGATTCGAGATATAATCACTTATTCGGAGTTGACATCCATGATTGTCATCCGCAGATAATCGGTGACTTGGCACCTTCTTCAATGTTATCGATTATTCCTTCCTTGGGTATTGGTATACTTCGGATACTTGAGCTTATATCTGCGATCATCGGGGAAGAAAAATGTGAACATTGGAAGGTGTTCTTCATTCCCTCATGATGTGTATTCGGGAGAGTTCTTGGATATTGGTGTACCGGGTTCTTGAGCTTCATACACGTTCATCGAGGAAAAAAATGTGAACATGAGAAGGTGTTCTTCATTCCCCATGATGTGTATTCGGGAGAGTTCTTGAGCATTATACAAAGAAGTTGGCGCATCAATTCAACTACTTTCTCTTGACACCTTTTGGAATGGATCGCCGGACGTCGATAGAAAAGGAATTTGAGAAGATTGTTTTATGTGTGGGATGATACGTTCTTGTTGTTCTATTGGATGATATAACCTCGAACGATGAATCACGATGATTATTCTTAAAAGGGCGACAAGTTCGATGATAATGGTGTGCTTCTTTGTGCACAGCTAAGGGAAGCTTGTAAGAAAGCTTTGAATCGCTCAACTAAAGGATTTTCGGTTTGGGGAAGTCGCGAGTCTCACTTCGGATGGTTCAATTTCTCTCAATGCAAGAGCCTCGAAGCTTTGGTGGTGAATGTTTTAGGGATGATGACTTCTATCTTCTACAACGAGGTGCTCGATATCCTTATCTCGGTACTCGTATCATCATCTTTTAAACTATATCATCTATTCTATCTTTGTATATATATATTTAAAAAAAAAAAAAAAAAAAAAAAAAAAACCAAATACATAAATATAAAACCATCAAAACAAAATACAAAATATAAAACCAACAAAAGAAAATAGAAAAATATAAAATCAACTAAAACCCATAAAAAATCGGAAAAATTCAAAAATACCAAAAATATGTTTTCTCATGACATGTCTTACGTATCGATAACATCTGGTCTTAGAAATGTCATTCAATAATGGCACGGGACCATAGATGAAGTTCGAGCGAGAGGTGTAAATATTTCTTTCTAAACATGTCACAAACCATGGCTACGATTATTTCGATTGTAACCGGGCTTCAAATGATGGCTTCTGATTATTTCGATGTAACTCAGCGCTTCAAAATGGCTTGCGATTATTTGTTGTAACGTGCTTAAACAAATGGCTTCTTTGTCATGTCGAATGCAACCCGCTCTTAAAAGGAAGGAAAGTGCTACGCTTAAGCGTTTTCACAAATTTCGTGCACTTATCCTAAAACATAATGAGGAAAGTATGTCGAAGGATCTTTGTTCCTACACAAATGTTTTTCCGTCTATAATTCTTGAGAAAATATTTGTTGTGTTCAAAATGGTGGTAAATGAGTTGCTTGAAAAATCAATCGAATCGAGTTTCGTATTAATTTGCAAACTCGATCAATGACTTCTAGCGCTTTTAAATTTTTTTTTCAAAAATTGAGTCATTGATTGAGGGAAGAATGTTTTCAAATCTATATCATCTAACGAGCTTTCTTAATTATCCTCGTGCTTAATTAAAAATGATATTTGCACGTGTCGAAGGACTAGGAATTTAGGATATGATTGTTAGGTTTAGATGATTAAAGTTTGATTAACACATAAACCCCATGCCTTATATGATCGATTGTTATGTTGAATTGACTTTAATTAGTCGATTCTTTGTTTGGGTGTTGTCGACCACCATATATTTGTATGTATGTTCACTAACGTGTCACGGATATCATGGTTGATAAGAATGTTCCATCCGGATCCCACAATTGAAGATGATTGGATGCCAGAAGGAAAGGGTAACTATATCTTGGGTTGACAAATGAAGAAACGGAGCTTAATTGGACTTCAATGGAGAGTTGGCATAAATGCAACGTAAGAGGTCTCACTTGCATCTGCGGATGGTTTTCTTAAAGTGATTGAAGAAACGGAGCTTAATTTGACCTCGGTTGGCATTCAAAATGCAACGTGAAGAAGTCTCATTGCATCTGCAGACGGTTTTCTTCCAAACCCTACTGACAACAACAACGGCTTCTCAACCACCTAACGTATCTGTCGGGATAAATAGTGATGATACCATTTTTTCTAAAAACTTTGATCAAATTGTTTTGAAAATGGAAAGTATTGTTTTGAAAATAAATTGAACTAAATTTTAGAAATCACCGGACTTTATTTTGTCAAATCTTAAGTGATTTCAAATTAAATATTTTCAAACGATGTTTCTTCACAAAAGTTCCGTCTTGTCGATAATAAGTGGTGATCTAAAGATTTAATGTTATGTCATGGTATGATTTTTCTTTAGAATCAAGGTCTTTCAAAATGAAATTTTTACGTTCTTGTTTGATTGTCAAATTGTTTTGTTTTACTTAAAGATCTCTTAAAAACTATCATACGACACTAACAATCTTTAGTGTCTTAAATGGTCCTTATCTCATCATATTTCAAAATTGAATCTTGCCGTCTTTCCCAAAATTTTCTAAATTATTTAAATCTTTTGGGATCACAAACCTCAAATGGTTTGAAATCTTTGATCGGGGGAGAGATCGTGATTTAAATCTCAAATCTGTTTAATGGAATTGGTTTTAGTCCTTGAAAGGCACTCCACCTCCATGTGCCAAACGATTTCAATATACATAATGCACATGTTGAGGGGAGCATTTATCCAAAAACTAGATGAGTTTTTAAATCGAGCACAAGTTCTCCCATGTTTTCTAAACCGTATTAAATCACTTGGGATCCAAAATCTCAAAGGGTTTGATATTTTTGATCGGGGAGAATTTGTGATTTAATGATGAAATTTGATAAAAGTTGATCGTTTGATTCGATTGTGCGGTCGCTTTCTCGTATGTGCTAAGCGCTTTCGTATCTCGAAGCATATATTGAGGGGAGCATTTTAAAAGAAAATAAACTATCGAGGTACAAAAGCTTTTATGTTTTAACATAATGTACCTTGATTGAGTTTTCAAATGGTTTCTTATATGGCTTTTGTAATCGTGGATGTGCTTCAAAAAACTCTTGCCTCTATGTGATAAAAATGATTTCAAAATCCTATGCACATATTGAGGGAGAATTTTACCATGAAAATCAAATGGCTTTTCATTATGAAAATTGTGATCAAAGAAAATATTTCAAAATCCTCTTGCCTCCTTGTGCTAAACAATTTCTAAATCATGCGCATGTTGAGGGAGGTTTTCTAAATGATCAAAACTATTAAGGTACAAAATGCTTTGATCTCGTATCACAAGTACCTTGATTGTTTTTCCAAATGATTTTCAATTGGTTTCAAGGAAGAATGAGCTGTGCCAAAAGACCGACCAATTTACTTTATGCATGGTGTTATAAGGATGGTTAGGTTAGGTATTTGTTCCACGATCCGGCCTGAGCCGGAGGGATCTTCCGAGGACAATCCACTAGATAGTGTAGAGTCCTTAGGAATATTGAAAAAAGGAGAAATATGAGAATATGGGAAGAGTCTTGGATGAGATAGAGCTAGGCTGGAATAACCCAACAAGGTTCTAGTTATGAAGTCTCGGTAAGCTTGAAGGGTTGAAGAATGAAAAAGAGCCGAATGTGAAAAGGGTGAAAAGAAATAGCCCTCCATCAATTCAACCTTAGAGCGGAACCGGGTTCAATACATATGCTACTAAGTGGTTACTAAGGTAACATCGGTATTGAAGACAAGGCGTCATGGACCCGACGGCCTTGCACTAAACTTCCCAAGCTACTCAGTTAGGTCTTAAAGGGCTTGTTTCATTCTCACGAGAACCGACATAATCTATCGACTTTCTCTTAGAGATGGTTGATATTGAGTAGGAGACCCTCTCCTAGTCTCCAACACAGGGAACCAAATATGCACGATTGAGTCTAGAGCCAAGAGATCATCCACAATATCTCGTTAGGACACTAAATTCTTGAAGACTTCTTGTTTCACTGGCGTGGAAAGTATATATTAAGAGTCCCTACGCATTATCCTTGTGGTATTGCGAACATCCGAGTGGTATGTAAAAGTATTCACGATGAAGATGGAAATCCTTCAGAGCCAACATCAAACAAGCTCTTGGTGGGTGACATGTGAAATCTTGCAAAGATCAAGCTTGTGACAAGCTGGATAGAAGCGATGGGGCGATTCATTATTGAATCAACCTTGGTCCGGAATGGAATTGGCGAATACTTTTGGAAAAACCGTTCGATGTGCAAACCTTCTTTTCTCTAAGCGTCGAATGTGTACTTATGTTTTCAAATTCAAAAGTATCTCGATTGAAAAATACTTTTAGAAAAACCGTTCGATGTCGCGAATCTCTTCTTTTAGCTAGCACGTCGAATGTGTACTCATTCTCTAATACAAAAAGTATTTTGTTTGAAAATTGATCTTTCTCATAAAACCTTCGTTGTATTGCAAAACTCTTTCTTCAAGCAATACGCGATTGTTTTCAAATCATTTTCATCAATCGGTGAATCTCGATTATTTGGTTCACTCACTCCGTGTTGTCTTCTTTGAGGCGTTCGGTTTGAAACGTTTAGAACAGTGCGAAACCTGTCGAGGAGATTTTTAGGAATCCTACGTTCACGAGCGATTGCTTGTCTTGATCAACGGGAACAAGTGGGCGTGTACCTCAATTCAACGAAAGTGATCAAAGACACTTTTGCGCTTTATTGCTAATCTTGTTGTTTGCGGTACAATTGGACGGTTGCGGTGATCGAATGGCGGTCAATCGATGCCGCATGCTCACGGCATCAGCGCTTAATTTGAAGAAATCATGGTGGTGCATATCTACATAACTCGGCTCGATATTTCATACTATGTACAGCATTGCTGCGAAATATCATGAACCGGTAAGGCTTCGCTACTCGATGGAAAGATGTCATGATTCAAAGTGTGAGCATGTCGGTCAGAAAGTTACAACTTCACATGATGGCAACACTGATAAAGGGTGATCGAGAGATCTACTATGGTGATGATCTCGATGAAGCTCGAAGATCATCGAAGATGTGGATCGGTTCAAAGGCCTCCAACAACGTACTAATCTATCGCGGACTTGGAAGAATCCTTTGCTTAAGCACAAAGATTGCGAATTGAAGAATTGAAGTCTACGAGCTCAAGAACAAAGTCAAAGATAGAATGCTAGGAAGCAAAATGTATTTCATGGGGTGACCTCCTTGGGGAGATTGTTAGAATTAGAAAATTCCATGTTAAAGTGTCGGTCACCCCAATTATGATCTAGCATAAGTTAGCTCGTAGAGCGATGTCGTTATTTTAGTGGTTTAGTAGTTTATTAGTTATTTAGTAGCGTGGTTTGTGTAGTGTAACACCAGGTGGAGGAAGGACGGTCTTTACCCATGTATCCACGATCCACGGGCCGATGGGAGGTCGTTGAGTGCGTAAGTATAAATACCCCTTCCATCCATGGAAGGGTGGTGCTCTCATTCAATCTAATATTCCATACTTTGTGTAAACCTCTAGCGAAGAACACCTCTCTCTCTACTAACTCTCTAACTATGGCAAACATGTATTTTGATCTTCCAAGACCACCGAATCATCAACACAATAATATACTGCGATCCTACAATAAGCGATGAATGTTATAAAAATAAGCGATGAACAATATCAAAAACAACTGATGAACGTTATAAAAATAAGCGATGAGCGTTATCAAAAATAAGCGATGAATGTTATAAAAATAACTAACGAACAATATCAAAAATAACTGATGAACGTTATAAAAAATAACTAATGAACGTTATTTTTTTGAAAATTGCTGAACAATATAAAAAAATAACTAATGAACTATATCAAAAATAACTGATAAACAATATTAAAAATAATTGATGAACGTTATTTTTTCGAAAACTACTGAATATTATAAAATTCTTGATGAACATTATAAAAATAGCGATGAACGATATAAAAATAAGCGATGAATGTTATTTTTGTAAGCTATGAACATTATAAAAATAGAGTAAATTGCAAAATCGTCCTAAACTTTGGCCCAAATTGCACGTTTAGTCAAAATGTTTGGAAAGTCACGAGATCGTCACTGTAGGAAACTTTTAGGGCAAAAATGGTCACAGCCTAGATCAAATGACTAAAATACCCTTGTCTCTATATTACTTTTCGACTTCTTGCACAAATGGTCCTGTGTTTGGCAGATTTTGCAAATTTAGTCCTTTTTTTTTTTTTTTTTTTTTTTTAATTTAACTTTTAGTATTAGTATTTTTTACGTTTTCGTCTATTTTTACGTTTCGTCCGTTTTTTACGTTTTCGTAGATTTTTACGTTTTAAATACGTATTTTTCGTTTTAAATCTGTTTTTACGTTTTCATCCGTTTTTTACGTTTCGTCAGTTTTTACGTTTTCGTGCGTATTTTTACGTTTTCGTGTCGATTTTTACGTTTTACGTCGATTTTTACGTTTTCATCCGTTTTCGTTATCGTCAGTTTTTACGTTTTCGTATGTAATTTCGTTTTCGTCGATTTTCGTTTTCATCATTTTTACGTTTTCGTCCGTTTTTACGTTTTCGTCCGATTTTTCGTTTTAGTCCCATTTTTACGTTTTAGTCTTTTTTTTTACTTTACTTCCATTTTCGTTTCGTCTCTTTTTTTAAGTTTAGTCAGATTTTTACGTTTTGTGCGGTTTTCTCACGAAAGCTAAAAAGCGTGTAAAACACAAAAATGTTGAAAAGCGTAAAGAAAAGCGCGAAAGCGGAAAACGTGAAAAATGGACAAAAGCGTGCAACGGAAAAATGTGAGAAAATGAACAAAAGCGTGAAAACCCGACAAAAGCGTAAAACCCGGACGAACTTAAAAAGGGCAGCGTAAAAATGAGGTAAAAGTAAAAAAAGCGAAGCAAAAAATGGGACGGCGTAAAACGGACGACAACGTAAAAATCGGACGTAAAGTAAAAACAGACGGCAAACGAATGGCGTAAAAATCGACGACGCGTAAAAGGGCAGCGTAAAAATCGGACGGCGTAAAAATCTGACGAAAAGTAAAAAAAGCGGACAACGTAAAAGGGATGGCGTAAAAATCGGATGACGTAAAAAGGGCGTAAAGTAAAAATACTGACGAAAACGTAAAAATCGGACGAAACGTAAAAAGCGGATGACGTAAAATCGAGACCAGCGTAAAAATTAATACTAATACTAAAAGTTAAATTAAAAAAAAAAAAAAAAAAAAAAAAAAAAAGGACTAGATTTGCAAAATCTAGCGAAACACGAGGACCATTTAAAGCAGTGAAAAGTAATATAGAGACAAGGGTATTTTAGTCATTTGATCTGAGGCAGGGGACGATTTTTGCTTTAAAGTTTCCCATGGACGATCCTTGCACTTTCAAACATTTGGGACGAAGCGTGCAATTTGGCCAAAGTTTAGGGACGATTTTGCAATTTACTCTAAAAATAGCGATGAGCGTAATAAAAATAATGAGGAGTAATATAAAAAGAGTAAATTACAGTTCGTCCTTGTGGTTTGCGTTGATGCGAGGTTTAGTCCTTTGACCAAAAAGTTGCACCGTCCAGTCCTTAAGTGTGACGTTATCGTTATGCACCGTTAGATCCCTCCATCCATTGGGCCCACAAATTCACAATAACGTTAGTTAAGTCACTTTTTAAAGGGTATTTGGTCATTTCCCAAGTACTCTACCATTTATTACTCCCGTCTACCTTGTCGGTCATGACTCCCCAAACTAAACTCTTTTGCGTCGCGAACCCACGAGTTAATCATCTTCTTCCCCAAATCAAATGTGAAAACCCGGTAACATTTGTCTTGATACCTCATAAAGAATCGGATGGTGGTCCCATTGTATGAAATTAGAGCAAATGATGTTCTTGATCGAGACCCATATTGCATGTATCGTAAGTATTTGTTTATAGTTATTTTTGATAATGGTGTTAAGTGACGTATGTTTTTAATCATTAGAGTATGCATTTTTGGGTTTGCAATACTTTGTTTGGTGTTTTAATGTCTAAAACCCTTATCGATTGATTCCTTTAATTATTGCGGATAAAAACTACTCTGTTTTCCATCAAGCTCAATCATGGTGGTTCACGAATCGCCAACAGGTTTACAAGAATGGTAAGATTACTTTTGTGGATTTGATGAGCGGTGATGGTTTTCAATCCATGAAATTGATTCCATGCTAGAAGACTTAGGTCATGATGGTCATAGGTTGATGTTTTACCATTTCTTGAAACACGATTATGATTTAGACAATGGACTAGAGCCTTTAGCATGTGACAAAGATTTCGGTTATTAGGCAAGTATGTGGTGGAAGGTCTTAAGCTAGTTGATGTATATGTTGAGCATGAAAAGACCAATCGACCTTTACATACAACCAAAGCATAAAAACTTGTAATAGAAGAGTTAAATGAACCAATAACATCAAAGCGGGGATTACCCGATGCTAAGAAATTAGTTTTGGATATCAATGAAGGTGTGTAGGTAAAGATAAAGGTCAAGGAAGTGGTAAAGACCAAGGGCAAAGTATTCTAGTTGCTAATGATGAGTCTTCTCAAGTCCCTAGTCGGTTTGTAAATGATTTTACTCTTCTTATGACCCATATGTAGAGTCACAAGATCCTAAGTTTGACCCGTTTCTTGACTTGGACATTATATCACCAACAATGAATGTTCGAACAAATCCTAGTGAGAATTTTGAAACAAATCACGAGGTTGGAATGGGTAATCCTAGTGAGCAGTGTTGAAAGTGAAGTTGAGGTGAAAGTGAGAGTGAAGCAGAGGGTGATAGTGAAGGAGATGATGATAGCCAAGGCGGTGATTTCATAGTAGATGAGAATAATAATGCGAGATGATGTGGATGTTGATATGAGGGACTTTAATTACACTATTGATGAGGCTGTGGAGTTTGTTGGGTGTAGAAAGGGAACCGGTTGTGATTGAAGATGAAGCCGATGGAGATGATGTCAATGAATTAGAAAATGACTATTTTGAGAGTGGATCGGTGGTGACGGTGAAGGTACTAGGTTAAGGAAAAGAAGTTGAAGCGATTAAGAAAACAAGCACATGCTACTCGGAAAATTTACAAGACATATTTCTATGTGGGTCAAAATTTGCAAGCGGAGAAAAGGTGAAGGAGTACATTAAGAGCATTCAATTGAGACTAGGAAAGAATAAGAATGGAAAAGAATGACAATGAGAGAGTGAGGCGGTATGCAAAGGTGTTATCCTTCTCTACCATTTGGTGAAGTCAATGATTGTAGGCAACTCGGGATCTTGGGCCAAGTCAAGAAAAAGGCCAACGAGGGTGAAAAGGGCCGAGTCAGTCTACCCAATCAAAACAAAAATGGACCAAGGAGACTCATTAATGGGGTAAACCTAATAGACAAAAGCTGTTGGATGATAATAAATGTCCATGGGTTACATTAGTTTCCAAAGTCGAAAAGATTGAATCTTGGGAGGTAAAACATACAGTCGGTCCATAAATGTCTCTGAGGAAAGAGATAACCTTTATGCCACCTACAATTGGTTCTCAAAGGAATTAGTTGAGCGATTGAAAACAAACCTAATATACATTTAGAGCTGTTCAAGAGGTCAACCAAAGAACTGTCTTGGACCAAGAATGCCAAAGTCAAAAAGAGAAAAAAATGCAAGCAAAGGGGTGGATTTGGATTACGATACTCCTATTTCACAATCAAAGACAAGAGCAGATAGTCAAGATAAGGGAAGGCACCGACAACGAGAAGATGGTGCAAAAAGAAAGCACCAAGGAAGAAGGTGGTTGTGTTAGGTTGAAGTATCATCATATACGTGTTTCTAGTATGTCTGTTATATACGTGTTTCTAGTATGTCTTATGCACAATGTCAATTAAGTTGTTTTGGATGTTTATGGCATTATATGCCTTGAAACTTGATTGATTAATGGTATGGTTGCTTTAGACTTTATTTTGTTTGACTTTCATTTGGTATGTTATTTTGTTTGACTTTCATTTGGTATGTTATTTTGTTTGACCCAAATGTACACATTCTTTTGGTATGTTGTTTTGGTAATTTGGTAATTGTACTGCACTATGATAGATAATGATGGTAAGCACTGCATACATAAAGCATACATAAAGGCATACATAAAAGACCATAAATAGGTTCAAGTACACATGAAAGACCATAAAGGCATACATAAAAGCATACATAAAGGCATACATAAAAGCCTTTGCAAACTTATTTTAGGTGGTACTACATACGCAACCATGAAAGAGGTTGTAAGACCGTGCTTAAGATAAGACCATAAACCATGAAAGACCAAGCTGGCGATAAGACCATAGACCATAAACCGGTGCTTCTAACCCATTCTTTTCTTTCCTTTCCCTTCCCTTTTGTGCTTGCACTTTCGGTTGGTGCAACATAAGGTTTGACACAAATTCTTCAAGAGTGGCCTTTGCAGCAATCCTAGAACTTTAGTCCTTGAATCAAATAGAAGCTTTTGAATATGTTTTGGGATAGTGGCTTATCAACATGAAAGAGAGCTTGAGCCCACCTTTGGTCCTACATACAGTGGAAAATACCACATCCATGTGTTTCTGAACTTGTCTCATCGATTACTTTGAGAGGTGTCCTTTGAAATGCAGATTATACGAAAAAAAAAAAAAATAAAAATAAAAGCGAATTAAACATAAGTATGTTTAACATATATGATGCAAAAAGGCACATGAAGATGTATATAACCTTTTCTCTTGTTGGAACCCTTGTTTCTGAACTCATCTTTGCGACAAGTATGAATAGATTAGGAAGATGTTTGATATGGTTTTGTATTATCCATATGTGCCCTTATATAGAGGTGTGGTAAGCGGTAATGTAGAAGACTAACTTTATATGTGATGAAATTGCAAGAATGCGACAAAGTGGCATTGATTCATTGGCGCAACAATGTAGAAATAGTGTTGCATTGATAAAAGTATTTGCATATGCATAAAAGTGAGAAAATGTAATAGTAAAATTCATAAAGTGGCATTGATTCATTGGCGCATATGTAGAAACGATAAATGCAATAATGCTACAAAGCTTGTTTTCATTACAATGGTGCTACCTAACGGACCCAAAATACATCTAACATTAAACACCCAAAATACATCTATCTCTTAACACCCTAATACTACCTTTGCTACGTCAATATGTTATACATAATGAACACAAACAACAAAATACATGAAACCAAAGATACTTCTTCAATGTTGATCTTTCTTGCTCCATATTTTGTAGGATTGCTTGATGGTTGTTCAAAGACCTTAATAAACCGAGAATAACTACCATTGAGCGATGGCACATTTCAGGTCCACCCAATCAACAAATCATTACAATCCTATAAAGCGAAATTAAACAACAAATCACGTAAAACAAAATTAATCAAAAATACTTATATTGTTCAATTACAAAGTTAAACCATTAACACATACAATTTGGGAACAAGCATAAAACCTTCGACCTGGGTTTCTATTTGTCCATGATGTTTTCATAACTGCAAGTGTTTGGCAACGAGGACATCTAACCATGATTTTGATTTGATTTGAGAAAACCCTTTGTTTTGAAAATGGTGGTGGATCCGATTGGAGTTGAAGTGTGTGTGTGTGGTGTTAAGTGTGTGTGTGTGGTGTTAAGTATATAGGGTTTTACTTTGGGCGGGAAAAAACGGGGTTTAGAAATGACGAATATGCCCTCGTGGGTTAAGTGACTTAGCGGCGTTATTGTGAATTTGTGGGCCCCGGTGGGCGGAGGGACGAGCGGTGCATAACGTTTGCACACTTAAGGACCAGACGGTGCAACTTTTTTGGTCAAAGGACTAAACCACTGCGGTCAGCCATGAGCCACAAGGACGGCCGTGTAATTTACTCTATAAAAATAGCGATGAGCGATGAACATTGTATTTTTATTAGAAAATTGATGAACTAATAAACAATACTAACTTGAATTGATGAACATTATTAAAATAAGCGATGAACCAAAATAATTACCAAAACTAACTAAAAAGTTTACCCTCTTATATTAAGCTTTGCTTATACCAATGCAAACCAACGATCTCTCTCTTTACGTGGAATGTGATGCATTTCTCAAAAAGCCAAACCAAAAGTTGACTTTTTAAGCGAACTCGGTCTTCCATTTTTCATTTCAATAGATCTACCATTTGTGAAACAAATAAAATCAATAGATCTTCCATTTTATTCATCAAAAAAAATTTAGCAAAGCAATTCCGACCAATTGGCGATGGTGGTTATACCGAAAACAAATGGATCGAGAATGAGAGAACTCCAATCAACAGCAAAATGAAGATGACGGCGATGGTGGCTGTTTGTAACGGAATTTTCTGGCGTATTCGAAGGTGGTGGCATCGTTGACGGTGGTATCAGATCAGATCTGTTAATAGTGGCGGTTGTCGTTGTGGTTACCGGTGAGGTGACGGTTGAATTTCCGGCAACAGCGACTTCTCCATAATCAATTCTTCTTCGTTGTTGTTGATCGGTGTGTGTTTTAGTTTGATTTTTTTTTTTTTTTTTTTTTTTTTTTTTTTATGGAAGAGAGTTATGGGGAGCAGAGAAAAAAGATGTAGGAGAAATAAAATTACGTAACTATCCTTTAAGGGTAAAAAGAAGGGGGACACGTGGCATTACCAAATTGCTTTTTAGACTTTTTAAAGTTTTCTACTTTGCAAATGATCCGGATTCATCACAGTTGACCATCATTTTATCTGTCACGTCAGCTTTCTTTCTCCGGAAATTATCAGACGATTTTTTGCCACATTAAAGGTGACATGCACTATAAAAACATATCTCACAAATATTCTATCTTAATTAAATAATATACACATATAGGAAATAAAGGTAGTCGTTGTTGGTGGTTCTCGATCTTTGGAGACTACTAAAGTATGACGATCGATCATGAAATCATGCCACGATTGGTGGCGATCGATTGTAACTACTATTGTGCTTAGTCTAAAGAAAGAGAGAGGAAGTAAAGTGGTTTTCACCCCAAAAGTGGGGTGAAAGTTTTATAAGCAAAATCCTATCACTTTCACTCACTTTACTTTCTAAGAAGAACTTGAGAACACGACTTTTATCACTTTCACTTTCTTTCCTCCTTTTACTCAACTTGAGAACATAATGTTTGTAATGCTTAAGAAACCAACAAAAAATTCCAATTAGAGACAAGTGTGTAGTGTTAATCTTTTTAAGCATTCTTTTTATAAAAGTCTCGAATGCTTTATATAGTAGTATAGGTAGTGTTTGAAGAATAAAATTTTCTCATAATATATGATTTCCACGAAGTTTGAAAACTTCAAAACATATTATATAAACAACTTAAAACTAACGTGAATATTGGTATAATAATTAAATCATTGTAGGATGACCATTTAAACCATCTATACTACTTACAAATCATTTAGCATCTTCCCTCCTATTAATTTTTTAAGACTTCCTAAAATAGATTTTTAAGCAAATACAAGTAAAAATGCATAATTTATAACTATTAAAACACACATAAAACTAAAAAACACTATTCAACCTACACAATTAATGCACTATTTAAATCACCCCTCCACTAAAATATACAACCTCATAAGCTAGAAGTACAATCATCATAAACATAAATTTTAACATCAAATAGTAATTAATGTAATTAAAAGGTGTCGTGAAAAGAGGGCATGGTGTGTTAAGCGTTTACCAATGACATGAGAAGCCAGTATACATGCATATTTAAACTAAAAGACAAAGAAAAATCAAGTAAACCATACCTTTTACATATGTTTAGCACACTATCAAAATACAAAAATTCGGTTTGACAAACTGATTTTCTATATACAAAACATAATGACCATTGAACACGACATCAAATACCAAAGCCCTCAGTCACTCCCATCACAAATAAATAATACAAGACTCAAAAAGAAAAAATAACCACAAAAGATCTGATTCTCTTTCATATTTCATAGATAGTGTTAAGATCTTTAAAGATCTTAACAACTCGAAGTTAACCATTATTGATCTATCAACAAAAAGAAAAGAACACATGGAAAACTAGAAGGGGGTTGAATAGTTTTACCAATTTAAAACTTCCTTTTAAATATTTAGATCATTGATGTCAATCTATTTGGTTGTTTATGTTGGACGTTGATAGATAGATATATAAGCGTGTAATGAAAGATAAAGTAAGAAGCACATCACCACGACACAAGTTATTTATAGTGAGTGCGGCTACAAGGACACCTTACTTGCCTACTCCACTCCCAGAGTCACTTACTCGAGGTTCGTAAGCACTACACCAACTCCTTATGGCGGAGAAGCCTTCACAGCGTCGCAACCTTTTGGGTACAAAGCTAAATCACAGGTTCCTTCGCAAAAGGCGAACCATACCTAACACAACGTCGCCTACCCTTTATACGGTGCTAGGCTAACTCTTGAGTTCTTTCACACCTTAGGAGAACTAATCCCAGCGTCGCCTACCGCTTTATTGGGTACTAGGCTAAGCACCTAGTTCCATTATTATGGAGGAACTACTACCCTTCACGACACAACACCTATTATCAAGGAGATCTACTCCTTGTTACAACACCATCAAGGATATCACCATCCTTGTAATAAACAAATACTTATATGTATAACGATGCACCTCATCGATTATCGACCTAAGCATTCTTCCCAAATGCTACTTGATTTGATTCATCGGCATCCTTCACTAATGCCTTTGACACAACGCTTGCACCCTTCACTAATGCCTTCGTCTTGACACCTTTAGCATTCTTCACTAATGCTTTGACACGGATGATGAGCACCTTTCACTAATGCTTTCATCTTGACACTTTCGGCATTCTTCACTAATTCCTTCAACCCACATCTATGGAAAGGAAGAACTATCAACAAGAGAACCTTCGTTGTCTTGATGATGACAAACATAACTCATGGACTTAAGCTTGCATGTCTTCAAGTGGTGATCTTTCCTTTAAGAGGAACCTAGAAGATCACACAAAACAAAAGACAAACTACATAGATCACTTGGATCGATGTTAGAGGTTAGAATACTTGGAGGAAATATGTGTGTAAAGTGATGAGTAGAAAGGAAGAAATGGCTCTCTATTTATAGAAAAATTCTCTCTGTTTCCCGGATCCCGGATCCCTTCCACTTGGATCCGGCTAGCACAAACTAGAGATCCATGGGCAGCTCCTCTTTACCCATGGGTATTTTTGGTTATGGGTCATGGGTTATGGGTTATGGGTTGATCCATGGTTTTCTTTCTAGATACAATGTACCTTAAGGATACATTGAACTTGGTTAAGTGGTATACATAAAACCATGGGTTGTGGGTCAATACCATTTGCTAGTTTTTACCCATTTAGTATTTACATGTTTTTACCCATTTTAGTATTTACATGCTTTTACCCATTTAGTATACTTAGTATAAGTATGTGCTAACCCAATATGTAAACATTAGTTGTTGTACATATATATCTAAATCATAAAATCACTTAAACTTGTTATAGTGTTTTATGTGAAAGCGTAAGTGTGTTAGGAAACTATTAACTCGAACTATTTACGTACTCTATTTGTTTCGTTAAAATTATTTCGTTTGTTATCGACAAAACATTAGAAGATCGTAAAATATAAATAAGCGTTTTCTGCTTATTTGTATTAACAATCTCCCCTTTTGTTGATGACAAAACATAAAATTATTTTAAGAAAAACTAAAATTAGTAAAGTTTGAATTTGTAGTTTTACTTTCTTCTCCCCTTTTGTCGAAACAAAAGTGTTAAATGAAACTAACACAATTTTATAAGAAAAGTTATGTAAAAATGTAAAGAGAGCAAATAGCGGGAATGGTACTCGTCGTATCTCCCCGCCAGCGAGTCCATCCCTTTGAAAGGCGTCAAGGACATAACGTAAAATAAACTAATTGTGTTTGCAAATATTTTGCAAATGGTTAAATCTAAGTAATGACATGCTCCCCACGAGGATTGCAAAGATGCAATGGGGTATCATGAAGTATAATCCAAAAGCGGATTAATGTTTGCAAATGTTTTGCAACATCGTTTGACAAGCTCCCCTAGCTTTATGGTGTCAAAATCTTCATGTGTTATTTTGAAAATCTACAAAGTAAAGGTTAGAAATCAAGAATATAATGCATAATTTCCTGCAAGAAAAACTCAAGTTAGTACAATTTAGTGTACGTACCCACAGATCCACGGTTCCACTTCTTGGAGGTTCCGTCTAGGCATAATGGAGGATCAATTTGTCTGTTGACAATTTCTTGACAATGAAGATGTGTCGAACAATGCTACTATGAGGATAATATATATATGAGAAATACAAAGCACAACGCACAAAATATAGCAAATAAGTGTTCATTCAATAAAACAAGAGATAACCAACCAAATCTCTAAAACTAAGTACCACTAAATACTAACTAGATACTAGACTTAAAATGCTACAATGTGCTTGAGTCTAGGGATGAGTGGACTTGTTGATTTGATCTAACTTTGCAAGAAGATGATTAAACATGAAATGTATCTCATTTCGTACTTCTTGAACAAGTCCTTGAGTGTTTAGACAATTTGGACAATTATTGTCTTGGTTTGGACCGAAGGAAATGGATACTGAGGAGGCTCTATGTGTGCTTGTGGGTCTTCATTTGAGAAGTAGGAAGAGGTTCTAAAAATGAGGGTGGTAATGGAACTTCTTCCATATGATCAAGGTTATTCCTTGTCTCCATGATGGGCTAGTTGGTGTTGTGGGTGGTTCCTATTAAATGAAAAGGTTGGTGAATGGGAGGTTCTTGGTGGTGAATGATCTAATGAGTAGATGTTCGGGTAAGGAAGAGGCTCATTCAAGGATTGTAGTCCATGCTTAATGAATGATGGTTTTGATGGCTTGCTAGAACTAGCCATGTTTGGTTTTGAACTAGATGACCCTTTTTCTAGTCCGAAAGGTTTGATGTTAATCCTTGCGGTTCTCTTAGCCTTTGAATGAGTTTGATGAGGTGAGATTCTAGCTTTACTATCTCTAATAGGAGATGTTTCGGTGGATGAGATTTCATGGATCATTTGACCTTTTCTCTTGGATGATCCTATGGTTGAAGAGTTGTTGCTAAGAGCCTTAGTCATAATGATGATGGTGCTTGTAAGAGCTTCTTTAGTTGCTGATTTTTGAGATGTGATTGAGAGTGGTGACTTAGTCCTAAGGTTGTTTGGTTTATAAAGGATAATTTGAATTAAGAAATTAAATCCTTGGCCACTTAGAGGATTAAGCATGCTCTTGAGGTTTTGATCGACTCTAGGAGGGTAATTAATGAATGCTAAAAGTGGTTAGAGAACCAAAAGGTAACAGAATTTGAATAAGGAGGCTGATTTATTCTTTGCATGTATGGATCCAGTGGATCCCTCTCGCGAGGATCACTTTGGTTATAGACCGAGGATCGAAGCTATCGAACGAGGTTTAGGAATCCTTGTCAAACATATGGTTTGACTACACAAGGTCAATGTTCTTGGTCAAAACCATCATTAAGCACCATTATGTTTGACTTGTTTGAGGTGATCTAGTGGACTATTATGATGTAGCTAAATCTGTTTTGCACATCAGGTGCATACGGATCACGCGGTTCCCTTATAGGAGGGATCCGACTAGTTCAAAGTCTGGGATCCGGCAACTGCAGATCAGTGAGCTTTCAGGAAATGTGCAACTTTGCACTTTATAGTAAATGCTTTTCCTAGTTGTTTCTATGGGGACTAAATGCAAGAACACAACTAATATAATTAATATCAAAGTAGGAAGAACTAAAAATTCCTAAAATGAGTGACGACGACCACTCCAAGAGGTCGTAAAATCTCATTTTCCAAACACCCAAGTTAGGATGTTTTAATGCCAAGATATGGCAATACCTACATACTACAAGCATAGTTTTAAAGTGTTTACAAACCATTGTTTGAAATTGTTCATCATGCACTTGAGTCCTAAGACTTTACCTTTCTTTTCCTCCTTCACTTCTTCACACGTCCTCCACTCTTTATCAAACTATCTTCACTTCTTCCTCGAAATTGGCGAAGCATTTGAAGATTCCTTGGTTTGTTGCCATTCGGGTGATTCATTGGGGATGTTTGGCAATTGGTTAATGTAGTCCAAGGGTCAAGATCAATATTTTCGAGTGGGTTGCTGCTACTTCCTTCACCTTCACCTTCTTCTTGCCTCTCTCTTTCGTCCAGGAATCAAGTAGGTGGGTGTGGCCTCTTGCCTTCTACCATGAACCTTGTTGGTCTACCCTTGGTTAATGGAACCATGACCTTATTTCAAAAGTTATGATCAAGGGATTGTGGAGAAGGGTCTAATGCAAGATGAATTTACCAAGGCGGGTTAGAAGCATTGCATACGGAGTACCATCTTGTCCATGCTTCTCACACTTGCCATTCTTTTGACCATGTAGTAGAGCAGGTTAAACCGAGTATTGGTCACTAGACAATATATCATGAAGCTTAGACATGCGTTGGGTGGTCCTTGTTTCCTACTAGGCATACCACATTTTCTCTTATCACAACTTCCCATTTCTTATACAACCCATACATTTCAAGCTCCATTTGAAAAGGATCCCTATGGATCACTTTTGACTTCCTTGTGACTCTTGATGGTGATGCTCTTGGCATGAACACGGTGTCCTCACCGTGGTTGCTTAGGGATCAAAGTGTTGTAGATATCATGGTGATCAACCATTGTGTGTAGTTGTTCCAAAGACCATTCATTTGAGTACATACAAACGCCATCATATGTAACCCTAGAATTCTTCCAAGCTCCTCAGTGAAAGAGTGTACTCGTGTCCATTTATGGTAAATTCAATTGAGATGGACCCATCATCATTTCTAATTATACCCATAGTCTTTTAGAACTCAAGCACAAAGACCGGACAAATTTGCTCGTTTATATCAATAAACAATCAAACCCAATAGTTCCAAATACTTCCCTCATGTCGGTATTTGCAATAAATGATCAACAACTCTACCTTCATGAAAGAGTCTCCTTTCAAGCAACTTAAAGGCTTTCCTATCGTCCGGACTTAATCCTTTTTCCTATGGTACATGGGAATGTAGTGGAGTGGTGTCTTGGTAATCTTGTTGCTTGTTGCTTGGAATGATGTTCCTAAACAATACAACCACATTGTGGTGTTAATGGTGAATAGTAACCTAGAGGTTTTGATCACAATTTTGCTCTCATCATCTTTGTTGAGTTCAAGAAATGTGTTTAATTTGTATTAACAATGTTTATTCTTTGATTTAGATTATCTTAGAAAATAATGTGGTGACAAATTATGATAAACCCATTTGAACCCAACTCTTAAAGATGAAGAAATTGTAATTCTAAGAATCAATGAATTAAATTAACAATGTAGTGAAGATGGTACTTACACAAGTGATTGTTAGGCTTGAGAAGAATGATCAATTTGCTCCTATGAACAGTACCTGAGTTCTTGTTCATGAGTCTTTGAGGTGAGTATAATTGTGGAACATCACGGTGATCATTTTAGCTTATCTGTCTTACATTGCACGGATCCGGATCCTCTCATTTGGGATCCGGCTAGTATAAGCGAAGGATCGGCATAACGATAAAATCCGACTCAAACATTCCTTGCTAACTTTGGTTTGGGAGTTCTAAAATGCCTAGTGTTTTGATGTTAAGGCTCTAAAACTTGTGGTTTGAGGTTTTGAAGATAATGTACTATTCCTATTAGACGAGGTTCCCTTTTTAAGAATTAGCCATAATTCTTTGGAAGCTTTTCAAACATTATAATAAAATCCCATTTTATCATAACATAAGAAGTTTCACATGGATATTTATTGACATAGATGAAGTGTCAATAAATCCTCTTTGATGAATAATGATTAAGGTTATCAAATAACCAAGATATCATTATTATGAGTTGGTAATGAAGTCTATACAAATAAGTCGGAGAACACTAATTTGATGATGACTATAAAATGAATAATTACTAGAACCATTACTAATAAATCATGCAACTAAGATTTTAATAATAACAAGTAAAGGTAAGTAATTAAAGATCATACCTTTGCCAAATATTATTTTTAAGAAAAGAAGTATTTAGATATTTTGTGATTTTCTTGGAATCTCCAAATTTATGTTGTAAGAATACTAAACATTCTTTTTGCGAAAAGAAATATTTAGATGAATTCTTTATGATCTTCTTGGTAGCTCCAAATCCAAATATGGATAATGCTTAGAAAAAAAATGTTAGAGCATTCTATCATTGTCCAACAATAAGCAAAATAATGATTTTTTAAAATATGACAAAAATAATCCTTCTTTGTAGTTTTCAAACATACGTATCAAGTTTTTAAAGTACAACATACTCAAGAAACTTGGTATGAAGCTCGATGCCAATTGTGGAAAACTAGAAGGGGTTGAATAGTTTTACCAATTTAAAACTTCCTTTTAAATATTTAGGTCGACTTATGTCAATCTATTTGGTTGTTTATGTTGGACGTTGATAGATAGATATATAAGCGTGTAATGAAAGATAAAGTAAGAAGCACATCACCACGACACAAGTTATTTATAGTGGTTCGGCTACAAGGACACCTTCCTTGCCTACTCCACTCCCAGTCACCTACTCGAGAGTTCGTAAGCACTACACCAACTCCTTATGGCGGAGAAGCCTTCAACGTCGCTTAACCTTTTCCGGTACAAAGCTAAATCAGGTTCCTTCGCACGCTAAGCGAACCACCTAACACAATGTCGCCTACCCTTTATCTGATGCTAGGCTAACTCGGGTTCTTTCACACCTTAGGAGAACTAATCCTATCACAACGTCGCCTACCCTTTATTAGGTACTAGGCTAAGCACCTAGTTCCATTATTATGGAGGAACTACTACCCTTCACGACACAGCACCTATTATCGAGGAGATCTACTCGCATTGCAACACCATCAAGGATATCACCATCCTTGTAAATAAACAAATACTTATATGTATAACGATGCACCTCATCAATTATCGACCTAAGCATTCTTCCCAATGCTACTTGATTTGATTCATCGGCATCTTCACTAATGCCTTTGACACAACGCTTGGAACCCTTCACTAATGCTCGTCTTGACACCTTTAGCATTCTTCACTAATGCTTTGACACGGATGATGAGCACCTTTCACTAATGCTTTCATCTTGACACTTTCGGCATTCTTCACTAATTCCTTGACCCAACATCTATGGAGAAAGGAAGAACTATCAACAAGAGAACCTTCGTTGTCTTGATGATGACGAAACATAATGAACTCATGGACTTAAGCTTGCATGTCTTCAAAAGTGGTGATCTTTCCTTTAAGAGGAACCTAGAAGATCACACAAAACAAAAGACAAACTACATAGATCACTTGGATCGATGTTAGAGGTTAGAATACTTGGGGAAATATGTGTGTAAAGTGATGAGTAGAAAGGAAGAAATGGCTCTCATTTATAGAGAAAATTCTCTCTGTTCCCCGGATCCGGATCCCTTCCACTGGGATCGGCTAGCACAAAGCTAGAGATCAGTGAACGCCTCTTTACCCATGGGTATTTTTGGTTATGGGTCATGGGTTATGGGTTATGGGTTGATCCATGGTTTTCTTTCTAGATACAATGTACCTTAAGGATACATTGAACTTGGTTAAGTGGTATACATAAAACCATGGGTTATGGGTTAATACCATTTGCTAGTTTTTACCCATTTTAGTATGTTTTTACCCATTTTAGTATTTACATGCTTTTACCCATTTTAGTATACTTAGTATAAGTATGTGCTAACCCAATATGTAAACATTAGTTGTTGTACATATATATCTAAATCATAAAATCACTTAAACTTGTTATAGTGTTTTATGTGAAAGCGTAAGTGTGTTAGGAAACTATTAACTCAAACTATTTACGTACTCTATTTGTTTCGTTAAAATGATTTTACGTTTGTTATCGACAAAACATTAGAAGATCGTAAAATATAAATAAACATTTTTACGGCTTATTTGTATTATGAGAACCTACCGATCGAGACCCTCTCAACCAAATTTCATTGATAGTGTTTAGATTCTCTTTCATATTCGACATTCTTTGTAACAACTAAAATGGATTTGTGTTCGTATGGGCCATAGATAGGAGGAAATAGGGTAGGAAGTAGTATTGTGTTCGTGTGACTGTAAAGAGCAATATGGGTGGCTGGTGTTTAGAAGTGTGATTAGGATTTTCATTTGGAGAGATAAGGAATGAGTTTGAGTGACTACGAAAGATACTTGAGCATTAGGGTTTTGATTATTTGGTTAATGGAATTGGGCTTTGTTTTAATACAAAAGTTTATAGTGTTGTTGCACGATATTGGATCATTAGAAGTTTAATTGGTGATCGTTAATGATTTGGTTATAGCTTTGTATTTTGTTTTATGGGCCAAGCTATGTTTTAACATAAAATTATTTATAACAAAAAGTGTCTCAGTTGAAAGTCGGTATATGTGTGTGGATGCATAAATTAAGTGTACATGTAGCTTAATTAATTGTATTTGCATAAATTAGATTTAGATTATCATTCATTTGTATGATTATTGTTAAAAAGAAACATATAACGAACAACATTTGTTCACCACAAAATATAGTGACGTGGTACCCATGCATGACATCACGGGTACCATGCTAGTTCTCCACAATGTTTTGTATAAGTTCTTTCCTCTTAGTTTTATCGCGTATTTTGTTGAATTTCTTGAAGAGTTTGACTATCAAATTTAATGTCTATGTATGAATTCAAGCTTTTCAAGCCGAGTTTGAGCCTTACACGAGTCGAGCTCAAGCTCGAATAATTAAAGCTCGTCAAGCTATCAAGTCAGCTTAAACCTACCTTATAAATTTCAAGCCAGTTCAAGCCACTGTCGAGCTCGAGCGGCAACTAGATTACACCTAGTTAAATCACTCCAAGAAAAACAATCCTTTCTTTTTCTTCATAAGAATGAGAGTCTTGTAGTTATGAAACACTATAAATACATGTCTACATTATGAAAATATAAAATGATAGTCTTCGTGAGAAGTCCCTTTACATGTCTTGCCAATTATCGTCTTTTCTCGGCTATGCAATAATAGTGACTTCAACTATACAACATTCTAATAATGGGATAACTTTTTGTCTCTTGCGGGGTTATAGCGAGAGGTAAATTCACCGACCTTCCATCAAAGTTTGATTATTATCCTTGTAGTGTCAACATGTTCAAAAGAATGATGCTATAGTTACTTGTTCATTGTGTTGTTAGAGTTAAATAGTATCATGAATGTAGGAATATTAGTTTTGAAGTAAGGTGTAGACATTAAATAACTTGTTTGGGCTTATTTATAGTGATCGGACTAGTCTTTGATACAAAATGCATTTACTCAACTTTCAATCACATCATTTTCTACAAATTTGTCTTTCTAGACTTTTTAACCATAAATAGCAATAGATCAACTTGGGGTGCGTTTGGTTGACGGTTTTACCATGGGGTTTGAAAATTAAGGACTAAAACATTTGTTTGTTTTAAACCCCTTGATTAGAAATTGGTAGTGAGTCCCAAAAAGTACTATTGTTTCAATAACCACTAGCTCGGTGGGATTAGAAATATTTTAGTGAGACAAAATTCTATCTCTCTTACTTTTTAATTTAAAAGTAATTAAAATAGGCCATTTATTATATTTTTGTTAGGAATTGGAAATTCCATAAGAAAGTGTCGGTCACTCCAATTATAGTCTAGCATATGTTAGCTCGTAGACATATCGTTATTTATGCTATTTAGTAGTTAATTAGTTAAGTAGTAGCGTAGATTAGTTGAGAGTATCATCGTGGAGGAAGGACATGTCTTTACCCACTGTATGCCTGATCCACAATCCGCAGGAGGACGTAGTGTCTGTAAGTATAAATACCCCTTCCATCCTTGGAAGGGGTGGTGCTTCATTCCAATCTAACATTTCTTTTGTTTATCTCTCTAGAATCACCCTCTCATCTCTTTCTCTCTCTAAAACCATGGATTTCTTGTATCATCACCATCCAAGACCACCCGAATCATCAAAAAAAATATATGAATGAGCCTACAAATGGTACCAAAGCCAAGGTTATTGTGTTGTGTTGATTTATTGTGGTTTCTACATGTTTTTAAGCTGTTTTTTTGGTACTTTTTGATGGTCGGAAATTTTTTTTCGAGTATTCTTATGATTAACAGTTTTTAAACATGGTTTTATGTATCCTCTATTTTGGTCAAAAATGTTATATGGTCTATTCAAAGGGTAACAATACCTGTTTTGGGTCAAACTTGCCCAAACATTTTTTGTTGTTTCATCATAGTTTTATGATTTTTTTGTTACCAGTCCGTGAAATATTATGTGGTCATAAGTCAGATTCGCATGGTCAAACTATGGTCAAAACTGGTCAATATGAATATTCATATGCTTTTTCTAGGTTAATATGAATCTGAACGGAAAAGACATGGTCGAAAAACTCGCCGGAAAAAGTCAAAGGGTCAAAACCCTAAACTTACGCCTAAGGACAATCTTACGCGTATGGATTACGCGTAAGAAAAAGGTTACTCATTTTCTACGCATACCCATCTTCAGAGATATTACGCATAACTGTGAAGTTATGCGTAGGAATTACTACGCGTAAGGTTTTTACGCATAAGCCAAGCTTACGCGTAAGCCTGGTCTACGCATAAAGAAAATGGAGATGGTTTACGCATATGAATCGAAATCTACACATAAGGTTGCTAATTTACGCGTATGGTTTTTTTTACGCTTAAGATCTGAAAAGAATATAATAGCTACGCGTAAGGTTTAATTCTGAAAATGAAAAATGAACTTATGCGTAAAGACTAGACCACCATATACCATATACCAACAGACTCGACCTCAGTTATTCTTATCATCATCAGTCAAGCCAAGAGTCCAACTCTGAAAATGAACACGAAACACACGAGAAGCTGCCACTATGGAAACCCACGTGCAATAACCATACATCAAATCCAACATCACATCTTCTCGACCTCATGACTCAAATCAAAATCGAAAAACAAAATCAAAACAAATACTTAAATCTCAGATTTTTTCCGTGATTAATTATTGAAACATCAACCTTCATCAAGGGTCTAAACACACGAAACAATATCATCATTGATCTAATTGTTGAAGTTTGACTTCAATTGATATTCGAACATACAAGAATAAGAGAAATAACAATTATGTTAGTTTCTTTTCTTCGTTCAATGACCAAAAACACAAAACAAATCACATTCAAACCTACCCGAGACCCACGTTTTGGATCTTGAAGCCTTTCTCTAATTTCTTGATTCTAAATGAGCAAACATATGAAGACATAGGGAACAGGCCTGGTGCAATTTTTTTTGGGTTAAGGTTAAGTCAACACAATATGCAGACTAAGATGTGTTTAGAGATAAGTTTAATTGATTGAAGATATATTTGTGATTGAATATGTGATGCATTTGTGGCTGAGATAAGATGCGTGATGAGATTGAGATTTTGATGGAGATGAAGGGTTGACAGATTTTTGTATGATCTTTGTTGGGAGAAATGTTTGGTGAGAAAACATGTGGTAGGCGTTATATTTGTCATATCTGTTTTTAGGTTTAGGTCAATGTGAGGGTGTTTTATATATCCGGATAATGGTCAGCACTTTTGGATATGTAAGGGATTTTAGTTGGATCGTGGGCTTCTTGAGCTTAATTTCGTTTGTGGACTGATGCTAGTTGATTTGGACTGAACTCGTGATGGGCTAATGGGCAAAGAGATAAATGAAGTTGGGTTAAGCTAAGCTTGTACAAACGCATGTATATCCTCAAAAGATTGTCATCCGAATTTTTTTGTGTTTTCAAAAATTTAGATACACTGTTTGATATATTGCTCGAGAGTGGTATTTTGGTATGGTATAATTTCACGGAAGATACATAAATTCACGGCTTGAACGTAAATTTGATGGATTAATAACAACAGGGTTTTTGTTGGTTATTGGATGCGATGTGATCAACAATTCTCTTGGGATACTCGACGCCACAAAATGTCAATGATACTTCATAGTCTAAGCAAAATCTTTCAAGAATCTTGAGCGTCTGTTATGATTTTTCAAGATGTTTGCTTTTGACAAGAACTTCTCATGCAAATGGTCGTACAAGTTATGATGCTTCCGAAAGTTCGAAACCATCATGGGGGAGAAACGTGTACTTTGATGTTTTACGGTTAACCTCCAGGAAAAGGAGTTTAATACTACTTGACTTAGTATGGTTTGTGAAGTTTTCTACATATGGGTAAAGAATTGTTGTGATGAAGAGAATTGTTGATGAACCGCTACATGTTCCCTAAACAGATATTCACCGAAACCAAAGTTGTCACAACACATTCAAACTAAAATTGTTGATGAAACCATGTATTCCAGGATCTCATCTGATGTTGGTGCTATGGTTTCTACTTCGAATAAGGAATAAAAGGGTGTACTTCATGAATTGGATGTGTGTTTGAATATTCGTCATGGCAGTTTGGTTATTACATGGTTTTATGGGGTTATGTGCTTCTAATCATGGTCGGGATGAAACCATTATCATAGTTCACTTAAAACGTCAAAGGAGGCTAGATTTGAGCTTTTAACCAGAAGATGTGACAACGGCGTTAATTCAGTATTATCTATTTGAGGTTGAAGTGAAATGTCACGGGCAAGTGTACTTAGTATCTGAAGGTATCGGGGATGGTTTGATGAAGATTCTTCGAGATCCTTGTTCGAGCTTTTTCAAAAACGAAGACTTGGAAATCTAGTTATTCTTGGGTGACTTTTCCTTTTCTTTTACCACTTGGGAGAATTGGGCTCTTACCACCACAAAATAACTATCACTTTAAGGAGTTACGTTGTAGTGCTCAGTGTCACATTCAATTGTGGATTTTCAAGAGGTGATGTACGTCTTATACTTGATGGTTGGTTGGATGAAGAGTATAGAGTACTTAGAGATTCAATGGAGGATGAACTCTACACACGCTCTTTGTTACATATGTGCAAGTTTAAGTCACGAGTTCGGGTTATTCTACTTGAGGTCAAATTCATCATATTGGTTTTCTCCATCACCGTCATGACAATGAGCCTCTTGAATGATAATGGCATAGTTTCGGGATCCCGATCCGATCTTAGGATCTTCGATTTTACGATCTTAAAAGCAAAACGATCCGGATCCTACATAGGATATTTGCAAGCTTATGATCTTACAGGATCCGATCTTGACCATACGATCTTCGATCTAATCCGATCCGATCTTACTTTTCTCGGATTACAAACTAAAAACTACAAATTTATGGGTTGTTTATTTGTAGAATTCAAAAACAACATGTTAATCTTTTAAACATTTTATAATCATAATTTTAGACAACATTTATATGAAACATTAATAGTATTTTATGGTTATAATGTATTAGAATTTGTAGATTTGTATAAAATTACATAAACTATTAAGAAATAACATTAGAGTAGGATCTTAAGATCCCGATCCGATCTTCGATCACGATCTTGCAAAGACGAAAACAATCACGGGTAGGATCCGATCTTGACAACCTTGGATAATGGGGTTGATTACAAGTTTGCCAAGAGTAGATGAAAAGAAAGATATTATGATGTTTGAACACAGCAGTTCAAGCCTCATTCCTCAAAGAAAATAAATGTATGCGCTTAAGCGCATTATCTTGGAAGAAGAAATCTTCTCATTAATGACCATTCTCATCAACATGCTTCATACTTTTCCATGCGCTTTCATATCAAGTGAACCGGACTATCATTACTAGTTCTCTGATTCCACTTGCTCAATTAAAATGGTGATGGCGACATCATTTGCAACCTTTGAAGGGGATAAGTGTGAAGAGACTACATCTTAAAGATATTCACTTGTTTATTCAAAAATGGCATCTCTGTATGCAATTCTTGAGGGGGAGAAGAAGTATGATAACTTCTGCATGTTGAGTCACATATGAGAATATATGGTCATACGGCTCCAAACTCATGTAAGAACCGAGCTTCTTCTTATCGGTTCATCTTCACATGGAGTTTCTTCTAAGAGCCGTTGGTTGACATCTTCACACGGGCTGATTTGATTAATGACAAAGTGCTTCTAGTTGTTGGGCTGATTTCTTTGATGAACATCTTTCTGTTCTTGTTTGATTGGGAGGGATCTTAGTTAAGGAGATTTGTTGTTTGTAAGTTAACGGGAATGCATTTGGTGAGTTGAAGATGTTGACTTTCTGTTCCCCAAACGGACAATCTTGAAGAAGGTCGAGTCTACAGTTTGTTCTACATTTTCTGGTACATGTTAGAAGACTAAAGACGAGTTTCATTTTGCGATCTAAAGACTTCTTCTTAATTCAAGCATTCATCATAAAGATTGTCGGTTTAGGGAGAGCACTAATGGGGGAGAAAAAGCCGATTAATCCCCATTAGACTTGCTCACATTCTTCCGTAGCAAGTTGATTCGCACAAGAGTTCAAGTGTTCTTCCAACAAATTTCTAGTATCCGGGCTTCTGATGAGTTCTTGATTACGAGTATCAAAACCAAAGGGGGAAGGAGACACACGTCTAAACGCTAGTAAACTTGATGAACTTAATACTTCTAATTGATTGAAGAAATCCCGGGAATACGAATGTCATTACCGCAGAGAAACTCAAGGTTTAACTCATGGCGTTTAGTGTTTTTATTCCAACTATGTGGGGGAAGAGATGGAAGAGTTAGTTTCTTGTGATAAAAGAGGTACACAAGTGTGTGATGATTTCGATGCTATCGGAATCATCGAGAGAGAAGATTGTGTACATTGGGGATGCTCATTGTTTCACTTGAGAGCTTAATCGGTGATTCGAGAGATATAATCACTTATTCGGAGTTGACATCCGCGAGATAGTCATCCGAGAGATAATCGATGATTCGGCTTGCTTCAATGTTATCGGTTATTCTCTCTTTGGGCATTTGGGTACTTCGGGTTCTTGAGCTTCATACACTTTCTTCGGGAGAGAAAAGTAAACATCGGGGTTATTCTTTGGCTATCGGACTGTCTGCTACTTGATGGTATAAGTTTCTCTGTCTTGGTATATGTGTATTTGGGTTCTTGAGCTCTAGTCTAAGAGACCACCGCATCAATTCATCTACTTGGGAAGTGGTCTCTTGACAACTTTTGGTATGGATCGCTTGGACTTGATGAAAAGAAATATGAGAAGATTGTTTTATGTGTGGATGATACGTTGATGTTCTATTGGATGATATAACCCGAGCGGAGAATCTCGATTATCGTTCTTAAAAGGAGCCGCAGTTTATGATAATGGTGTGCTCCTATGTACACCGGCTAAGACAAGCTTGAAATAGAGCTTGAATCGCTCATCTAATGGATTTTGGTTTGGGGGAAGTCGCCAAAGTCTCTTTTCTTAAAGGCTCAAGTTACATCGACTATTCAGGAGCCTCGGAAGCTTTGGTGGTGAAAGTTTAAGAGATGACGATTTCTATCTTCTACAACGGGGCTGCTCGATATCCTTATCTAGTTACTCGTATCATCATCCTTCTTAAACTATATCATCTACACTATCTCAGATATATATTTTCAAAAGCAAAATACAAAATATAAAACCGGCAAAAGAAAATAGAAAATATAAAATCAACAAAAACCCATAAAAATCGAGAAAATTTGAAAAAAATACCAAAAATATGTTTCTCAAGACATGTCTTACGGTATCGATAACATATCTGTCTTAGAAATGTCATTTAATAATGGCACGTGACCATAGATGAAGTTCGGCGGAAGGTGTAAATATTCTTTTCTAAACATGTCTAAAACTATGGCTTGCAGTTATTTCAGACTGTAACCCGTACTTAAACCATGGTTTGCTATTATTTCAGATAGCAACCCGTTCTTCAAAAAAAGGAAAGTGCTGTGCTAAAACCAATTTTAAAAAATTTCTAGCACTTATCCTAAAACGTAATGAGAAAAGTATGTCAAATGACTGCTGTTCCTACTCAAATATTTTTCCTTCTAAAATTATTCAGAAAAATATTTGTTTTAACAAATGGTGGTAAATGAGTTGCTTGTAAATCAATCGGATTCGAGTTTTCGTAAAATTGAAAACTCAATCAATGACTTGTAGCTTTAAACTTTTCGAAATAAGTCATTGATTGAGGGGAGAATGTTTTCAAATCTATATCATCTAACGAGCTTATCTAATTATCCTATATACTTAAATGTAAAACATGTTAACCTCGTTGAAGGACTAGGTGCCTACGATATGATTGTTAGGATTAGATGATTAGAGTTTGATAAACACATTATTCCCATGCTTTATATGATCTGATTGACATGTTGGATTGACTTTTATTAGTCGATTACTGTTTGGGTGTTGTCGACCACCATATATGTCTATCTGTGCTTACTAACGTATGCAGATAAGATGGTTATAAGAATGTTCCCGATCCGGATCCCACAATAGAAGATGATTGGATGCCGAAAGGAAAGGGTAACTATATCTTGGGTTGACAAATGAAGAAACGGAGCTTAATTTGACCTCTATGGAGAGTTGGCATGAAAAAAATGCAACGTAAGAGGTCTCACCGCATCAACAGATGGTTTTCTTCCAAACCTCCAAAGAACAACAACAAAAGCAACTCAACCACTAACGTTTCTTTATGCAGGGACAAGTAGTGGATGATAACATTTTTAAAACATTCTAAAAACACTGTTTGAAAATGGAAAATATTGGTTTTGAAAATAAATTGGACTTAATTTTGGAAATCACCGGACTTCATTTTATCAAAACTTAAGTCAATCAATCATCGACTACGGTCATCGATTGAGGAGGAGAGTGATTTAAAATAAAAAATATTTTCAAACAATATTTCATCAATCAAGTCCGTTTGTGCAAAATAAGTGGTGATCTAAGGATTTAATGTTATGTCATGGTATGATTTTCTTTAAAACCCAAAGATCTTTCAAAATGAAATTTTTTCTGTTCTTGTTTGATTGTGAAATTGTTTTATTTTTACTTAAAGATCTCTTAAAAAACTATCATACCGACACTAACAATCTTTAATGTCTATAATTGGTCCTCATCACCAATTTCAAAAATTAAATCTTGCCACGTCTTTCCCTAAATTTTTAAATGATTTAAATCAATTGGGATCACAAATCTCAAAAGGTTTGAATTTTTGATCGGGAGAGATTGTGATTTAAATCTCAAATCGGTTTTAAAGGGTGATTGTTTCAAAAGCATTCCTTCCTTTATGTGCCAAACGATTTCAAATACATGATGCACATGATTGAGGAGGAGCATTTAACCATAAACCGTAAGAGTATTTAAACAAGGACACAAGTTCTCATATGTTTTCTAAACCTAATTAAATCACTTGGGATCCAAAATCTCAAAGGGTTTGATATTTTGATCGGGGAGAACCGTGATTTAATTATGAAACTGATAAATGATGATCGATTGGATTCAAAGTGCGGTCGCTTCTCCCATATGTGCAAAACACTTTCATTAATTGAAGCACATATCGATGGGGAGCATTTCAAAAAAAACAAACTATCAAGGTACAAAGATTTATATGTTTCAACTTAAAGTACCTTGATTGATTTTCTAATGGTTTCTTAATGGCTTGTGTGATCGTGAAACTTCTTCAAGAACTCTTTCCTCTATGTGCTAAATGATTTCATACAACCAAGGCACATTTTGAGGGGAGAATTTACCAAGAAAATCAAATGGCTTTTCTATGAAAATTGTGATCAATAATATATTTCAAAGAACTCTTGCCTCCATGTGAAAACAATTTCAAAATCATATGCATTTGTTGAGGGGAGCATTTCTAAATGATCAAAACAATTAAGGTACAAAATGCTTTGATATTATATCACAAGTACCTTGATTGATTTTCCAAATGATTTTCAATTTGTTTCGAGAAGGAATGAACTGCACCAAAAGACCGACCATTTTACTTTATGCATGGAGTTATAAGGATGGTGAGGTTAGGTATTAGTTCCCACGATCCACCGAACCGGAGGGATCTTCCTGAGGACAATCCACTAGATAGTGTAGAGTCCTTAGGAATCTTTGAAAAAGGAGAAAAATGAGAATATGGGAAGAGTGCGGATGAGGCAGAGCTAGTCTTGGAATAAACCCAACAAGGTTCTAGTTATGAAGTCTCGTAAGCATCAAGGGTGAAGAATGAAAAGAATTGAATGTGAAAATGGTGAAATGAAATAGCCTCCAATAATTCAACTTTAGGGCGTAAACCGGTTCATTCATATGCTACTTGTGGTTACTAAGGTAACGCCGGTATTGAAGACAAGGCGTCATGGACCCGGTGGCGCTTGCACCAAACTTCCCAAGCTACTCAAGTTTCTCTTAAAAGGACTTGTTTCATTCTCACGGGAACCCACATATTCTATCGACTTTCTCTTAGAGATTGTTGATATTGAAGAAGGAGACCCACTCCCAGTCTCCCAGCATAGGAAACCAAATGCACGATTGAGTCTAGAGCCAAGAGATCATCCACAATATCTCATTAGGACACAAAATTAATGAAGACTTCTTTGTTTCACACAATGTGGAAAGTAAGGATATATTAAGAGTCCTCGCATTATCCTTGTGGTATTGCCGAACATTCGAGTGATATGTTAAATATTCACGATGAAGATGGAAATCCTTAGAGCCAACATCAAACAAGCTCTTGGTGGGTGACATGTGAGATCTTGCAAAAGATCAAGCTTGTGACAACCGGATAGAAAGCGATGGGGCGATTCAATCTTGAATCAACCTTGGTCCGTGAAATGAATTGTGAATACCTTTGAAAACCGGTCGTTGTGCTTAAAGTTCTTTCCATAGCAAATAGATCATTAATGTTTCAAAATTAAAGGGTATTTATGATTGATAATTGATTTTCCAAAACCTTCGTTGTAGTGCAAAACACTTTCTATTAAGCAATACGCGATTGTTTTCCAATCATTTTCATCAATCGGTGAATCTCAATTATTGGTTACTCCTCCGTGTTGTCTTCTTTGAGACGTTCGGTTTGAGAACATCTAGAACAGTTGCGAAACCCCGTCGAGGAGATTCTTGAACTCTACCGATCACGGCAAGACTTGTCTTGATCAACGGGGCCGTGGGCCGTGTACCTCAATTCAAAGAAAGTGATCAAAGACACTTTCGTGTGTTTATTGCTAACCGTTGTTTGCAGGTACATTTGGACCAGTTCGGTGATCGAGGTCGAGGAGTCAATCAAAGCCACATGCTCACAAAGATCCACACTTAATTAAAGAAATCATGACAAGTGCTTATCTATATTAACTGGTTACGATAGCTGCAAATATCATGAACCAGTAAAGCTTCCGCTACTTTGATGAAAAGATGTCATGATCCAGAAAGTGTGAGCATGTCAGTCCGAACGTCACAACTTCACATGAAGGCAACACAATAAAGGGTGATCCAGATATTTACTGTGGCTGATGATCTCAAATAAAGCTTAAAGATCATCAAGATGTGGATCTGTTAAAGGCCTCCACTAAAAGCACAAAACCTATGCGGACTCTGAAGAATCGCTACTAAAGCACAAAGATTGCAGAATTGAATAATCGAAGTCTACGAGCTCAGAACTAAATACAAAGAAAGAATGCTAGGATGCATAATGTATGAATGATCCTCTCATCTCTTTAGAATCACCCTCTCATCTCTTTAGAATCACCCTCTCAGAACTAAATACAAAGAAAGAATGCTAGGGGGCGTTTGGTTGGGGCAATTTGGAGGATATTGGAGGCATTTGTATTTTAATTCCCTTCAAATGCCCTGTTTGGTAACTCAAATGTGGGCATTTGAAGTAATTTAAAATTCCCCGAATTGCCAAAATGGAGAGAATAAAAATGCCTTCAAAAAGTGAGAAATTTTAATTTGCTTGAAATTTTTTTTATAAACTTTTTCTTATTGTTTTTATAAACTTTTAAATAAAATATTTATTAATTTTTATAACTTTTTATAAATTTTTATAAACTTTTTATAAATTTTTATCAACTTTTTATAAACTTTTTTTTATAAATTTTTATAAACTTTTTATAAACTTTTTTTTATAAATTTTTATAAATTTCTTATAAATTTTTATAAACTTTTTATAAATTTTTGTAAATTTTTAAAACTTTTTTATAATTTTTTTTATATATTTCTTATAAATTTTTATAAACTTTTTTATAAATTTTTATAAACTTTTTCATAAATTATTTATAAACTTTTTTATAAATTTTAATAAATTTTTTATAAATTTTTATAAACTTTTTATAACTTTTTATAAACTTTTAAGTAGAATATTTATGAAATTTATATTAAAAAATAAAAAATATTTATAAATTTATGTCAACCAAAACGTCGAAGGTATTTTAAATTCGAATTTTAAATTCTAATGAATTTAAATTTTTAGAATTTAAAATTAGGAATTTCAAAATACCCCAACCAAACGCCTTTAGAATCAAAGAGGTAACTTTTGTAAAGTAAAACTTTAATATTTTGAAAATTAAAGTCAAAAGTGAAAGAGGTAATGAGCTTTTGGAATCCCAATATAAGAAAATCTAAAGCGGGAATTTAGTGCAAGAACTTTGAGCGGGAATATGGATTTTGGCGGGAATATAGGGTTTATAAATCTTGTGGCAGCCATGTAACCACATGATATCCACTTTTCAATTCTATGTTTCAACTTCTTTCACTATGTTATTGTTATAATATTTGTTCATTTTCTGCAAAATATATAGTTGAAATAGCTCTTAACCGGAGTTAATATAGTTTGCATTGGTTTATTCTATTGTTTGGGTTTGGTATGAATTTCTTGTTTGTCATGGGTCTAGTGGTAGAAGTGTTGGAGATGGTTTTGGTGGTTTGGGTTTCATGTTTTTCGCCACGGTTTCCATGTTTAAACTATATGTCACATCATGCTCACTCATCGGCGGTTCACCCAATGTTTTGATTGAACGGTATAAAATTGACTCTCGAACTCTTAGGAGGTGTTTGGTTCGTAGTAATCCGTAGTAATTGGATGTAATTGTAATTTGATTACATTCGTGATCTGTTTGGTTAAGTAGAATGGAGGAATGTAATTCATATTACATTCGTAAATTTATTTAGTTTTGCGTTGTAATTGTAATTCGGTCATTCCAATTACATCCAAGGAGGAAATTGATTACATAGGTTGTTGGATGGAAAGTTTTGAATTACGTTGTAATTCGTAATTTTATTATTATTATTATTATTATTATTATTATTATTATTATTATTATATAAATACTAAAATAATAAAATTTGTATAATAATAATAGTAATTATTATTATCACTATTACAATAATAATTATATATATTTATTATAATAAATTTTATATAATAATAATAAAATAATAATATAATAAAAATAATAATAATAATATAATAATAATAAATATTTAATATAAATATTAAAATAATAATATTAATTTAATAATAATTATTATTATTATTATAATAGTAATAATTATAAAATATAATATTATTATTATATTTTATTATATTATTATATTTTATTATTAATAAAAATAATAATAATTATAATAATAATAATTATAATAAAATATAATAATAATAAAATAAAATAATAATAATTAAATAATTTAATAATAATAATATTATTATTATTATAATTATAATAATAAAATATAATAATCATAATAAATATTATTTTTATTATTAGAATTATAAATATTTATTATAATAAAATTTATATAATAATATTAATAATAATAATAATAATAATAATAATAATAATAATAAAATGAAATAATAATAATAAATATTTAACATAAATATTAAAATAATAATATTTATATAATAATAATACTAATAATAATAAATATTCATTATAATAATATAATAATAATAAAATAAAATAATAATAATAAAATAATTTAATAGTATTAATAATAATATTATTATTATAATAATAAAATAATAATAATAATAATAATAAATATTATTATTATTATAATAATAAAATAATAATAATAAAATATAATAATAATAATAATAATAATAATCATAATCATAATAATAATAACTCAAATATTGGATATGGGTTCATCCTTTCTTTCTCCTCTTTAGGGAGCTTGAAGCAGAATCACGGTGACGCTAGCTTAAACGGATCCGTTTCTCTATAACTCGAGATATTGGAGCGCGTGCATTCTCATATCTTCGATGGGATTAGTTTCTTTTATTCTTAAAGGTGTGGGAGCCGGATTGTTTGAGGCTCCCCACTAATTCTTGTAATCCTATGGTTTTGGTTTTATGAAAGTGATGTTATAATAAAAAAAAAAAAAATAATAATAATAATAAAAAAATGAAATAATAATAATATAATAATAATAATAAATATTTAATATAAATATTAAAATAATAATATTTATATAATAATAATACTAATAATAATTAATATTCATTATAATAATATTTTTATAAAATTATAATAATAAAATAATAAAATAATATAATAATACAAATATTAATTATTATAATAATATTTACGTAATAATAATAATAAATAAAATAAAATAATAAAACAATATAATAATAATAATAATAATAATAAATATTTAGTATAATTATTAAAATAATAATATTTATAGAATAATAATAGTAATAATATTTATTATTAATATGTTAGTATTTATTTAATTATTATTATTAAGTTTTTTTTTTTTGTTTTCTGAATTAAATTACGTTGAGATCCAAGCAAACACAATGACATAATCATCAATTCTGATTACAACACATTTACCCTTTGAATTCTGATTCATTCAAATTCAAATTTTTTCACAAATTATAATTCATTTTAAAAGATAATGCGAACCAAACGCACCCTTAGGCACGTGAGAGTAGTCTACATCATTATATTCCC